>JAOUQU010406689.1:0-11818 GCA_028566735.1 Ammoglanis amapaensis
TGTGTGTGTGTGTGTGTGTGTGTGTGTGTGTGTGTGTGTGTGTGTGTGTGTTTCAGGGATTTATAATGATAAGTTTGTGTGTGTGTGAGAGTTGTAATTCAATTCATGCCAATAAAGCCATTTTAAATGAAATGAAATGAAATGAGAGAGAGAGAGAGAGAGAGAGAGAGAGAGACTGAATGTGTCTCTTGCTGTCTCACTGCACAGGAAAAGGATTCGAATTCGGATTGTGTTTCATTTTGTGTTTCATTTTGTACTCAGGAGACATTTCAGGTCTCGACAAACCAAAAACTTTTCATTTTATTAAAATGAAACTTTCATATTGAATGAAGCTGCTTATGTCACGATTTCAGACATGCAGAAGTAAACACACCCCCGGAGAGGGAAACTATAACAGTCAGATAACTAAACCAACACACCCTCACACATGTGAGCCGAGGAAACAGTGTGAAACTCCTGCGGTGTGAAGGCTTTATCCCAGTGTAATAAACGTGTAATAAAGGTGTAATAAACGTGTAACAAATGTGTGAAGAACATGTAATAAATGTGTAATAAACGTGTAACAAATGTGTAATAAATGTGTAATAAACGTGTAATAAATGTGTAACAAATGTGTGACGAACGTGTAATAAATGTGTAATAAATGTGTAATAAACGTGTAACAAATGTGTAAAGAACGTGTAATAAACATGTAATAAATGTGTAACAAATGTGTAATAAACATGTAATAAACGTGTAATAAATGTGTAACAAATGTGTAACAAATATGTAATAAACATGTAACAAATGTGTAATAAATGTGTAACAAATGTGTAATAAACATGTAATAAATGTGTAACAAATGTGTAAAGAACGTGTAATAAACATGTAATAAATGTGTAAAGAACGTGTAATAAACATGTAATAAACGTGTAATAAACATGAGTCGAGAATCATGCACGATTCATGTCCATGTTCAAACAGCTGCTGCCCAACATCAGGGGTTAAGTGCACAGCAGTAGCACCTTATGGTAGGGGGACTTGAACTATTGACCTTCTTATAACTGAATACATCCTTCATAGAGCTAATAAAGGAAGAACATGTTCAAGTTTATTCGTACGTATTTTTTTTCTCGTCGTAACAAACTGTTACATTTAATCTGTCAGTTTATTAGGAACACTTATAAACTGCCCCCCCTCCCCCGCCCCGAACATCTCACATAACAACTCACATAAATGTTACTGAAGCTCCACAGAAAGGAAATGAACATCTATGACTGGTTATAAACATTTTGCATCGAAGTTTCAGATTCACGACTCCAGAAAGATGAAAATATTCAATACGAGTTCTAATGATCATCAAATCACGTCGTTAGTGATAAACTGGAGATGTTAAAAGGGGAAGTTTGTTTACTG
The DNA here is from genome assembly GCA_028566735.1 of Ammoglanis amapaensis. Taxonomy (NCBI): domain Eukaryota; kingdom Metazoa; phylum Chordata; class Actinopteri; order Siluriformes; family Trichomycteridae; genus Ammoglanis; species Ammoglanis amapaensis. The sequence continues at coordinate 1,396 of JAOUQU010406689.1, forward strand.
AGATCTGTAACACAACTATTGTGGTGCAGAACATCAGATCACAGGATCACAGGACTTTAGGATTAAAGAATCACCTGGAGATTGTTTCTGGACTTCTGTGGCTGATCAATCGAAATGTTTTTTAATTAAAACTAAACAGCCAAAAATAAAAAGGATTTAAAGAATCTTTATTTCAGCTGATCTCCAGACCGCAGGGTCAGAAGTGTGTTATTAGCATCAAATCATAAAACAGCCTGGATGTGACAGTAACACACCTGCAACACACACCTGCAACACACACGTGCAACACACACGTGCAACACACACATACAACACACACATGCAACATGGACCTGCAACACACACATGCAACACACACGTGCAACACACACCTGCAACACACATGTGCAACACACACGTGCAACATGGACCTGCAACACACACGTGCAACACACACATACAACACACACATGCAACATGGACCTGCAACAAACACACGCGCAACACACACGTGTAACACACACGTGCAACACACACGTGCAACACACATGTGTAACACACGTGAAACACACACCTGCAACACACATGTGCAACATGAACCTGCAACACACACCTGCAACACAAACGTGCAACACACACCTGCAACACACACGTGGAAAACACACGTGCAACACACACGTGCAACCCACACCTACAACACACATGTGCAACATGGACCTGCAACACACATGTGCAACACACACGTACAACACACACGTGCAACACGGACCTGCAGCACACACGTGCAACACACACTTGCAACACATACCTGCAACACACGTGCAGCACACACGTGCAACACACACCTGCAACACACGTGTGCAACATGCACTAGATGTGGTGGAGAAAGACATGTGGACTTCATGTTGTTCTGTAACATTTGTTATTCAGTATTAATATGATTGACAGATCTGTGTTATAACGAGTAACCGTGGAGATGTCGGGTCACATTATTACAAACATCAGTTACTCAGCTCTGGTTTGTGTTTAAATCTCTTCAATCACACAAATGTGTGAAAAATGCTAAATCAAGTTTATTAAATAATAATAATATATTAATATTCATTCAGTGAATACTACATTCAGTCAGCAAACTTCACCTCCAACTTCATTTAGTTCCCAAACACATGAAATCAAATAAAAACATCTTTAACATTTGTGTAAAAGCGAGACAAATCTTAATTAAAACCATTTAATTAGAATAGAACTTTAGTTTAGTCGAGTTTTATAAACGTAATAAAGAGCTTAAAGTTGTTAAAGAATCAAGCAGGAAATTTGCTCTGAATAAACTTTCACCAAATATTGAAACCCAACAAATCATAAACACTTCGTTATTTACAGCATAATCAAACCTGACCCTAAATCCTAATCCTAAAACCCAACCCTAATCCAACCCTAAATCCAAACCCTGACCCTAAAACCCTAACTTTAATCTTAACCCTTATGATTTATCTCTTTACCTCCTGAACACAGTTGTACTGCTATAAATGTTACTCGGGTTAAACGAAGATCATTTTTACATCACATATTATATAAAACACATATTTAATATAATTATACAATTATTACACAATAATCTTTATGGTACGGGGGGGATAAAAACTCTTTACTGATAAAAACTCTTTACTGATAAAAACTCTTTATCAGTAAAAGATTGAAGAATAGTTTACTTGTACAATAAGTGAGTTTTGAGTAAATATTATTTAATATTTTCAGTAATAAATCAGTAAAATTTGACACCGTTTACATGCTGAATGATTCCAAACACACACGAGAAAGATTTTAAACTTTTATATCAATTGGAAGTTGAAATCTTAATACTGACAGCAGCTGGTTGAAGCTCTCGTACCGTCATTCGCTGCTTTATAACTGGATTTAATTAACTTGATGTGAGAAAAGCAAAAACAAACATTAAAAAAACCAATAAAGTGTTTTAACATAAATTTACAAACATGTTACATTTACAACACAGGAACGATTTCAGCTGTGAAACATCTCGAGTTCTTCCACTTCATCTCAACTGCTTTGTTCTGTTTCAAATGTTAGAAATAAAGAAATAACAGGATGAACATGTATTACTGAGATAGAAGAGACGTGGTTTAAGATCATTACTGGTTAATAAATATTACTAAACGACTCGAAAGAATCAACAACAACAACAACAACAACAACAACAACAAACATGTCATTAATGATCAAGTGCATTTATGTAAAGCAGAAATGAAGCAGTTTATTGACTTTAAGTTCTCATGTAACACAAACAGAAAGAATTAAAACATTTATAGTACATGTACAAAACTAAGTATATAAACAAGTAATAAACCATTTTATGGAAACTATAAATCGTAACTTACTTAAGAAATTGATGTCGACATTTCCTCGGGAGTCCTGTGTAAAGTACGAACACAAAGTTGAACTGAAATTAATAATTCTGAATAAAAATAAAGTTTTAAATTCAATTCTGCTGCTGAACATGAACTTCTGATAGAACGATCGGGTTTAATGTGTGATGATTGTTCTGAAGATTTGTGTGTGTGTGTGTGTGTGTACTCACTGCTAAAGTAATACAGTGTTGAAATAAGAACCAGAATGAGAAATAAAAGCACACCGACGGTGGTCCACAACACTTCAGTCTTGCAGCCTGTAATTAATGAGCTTTTATTTTTAATTAATCTCATAATTACAATTATAATCTTTTTTCCCCATAAGCCCTTTTACCTTTAGGAGACTTGGACTTGCAACCAGGTTTCATCCATCGTGGTTTAGTGACTGGTTTGACTTCTGGAGGAGCCTCAGTAGGTGGTTTTTCTGAAAAATCAAAAGTATTATAATATAATATTATAATTACATAAATAAAAATCAGTTCAGTAAGAACAATTAATAACTAAAAATGAAATGCTTTGTAGCAATCCGATAGGGCTTTAACCACTAACGTCCTGATTTCCAGTACAGTACCTAAATCAGGAAAACCAGACCAGCAGGCAAGTAGAAGCCATTAATATCTGATCTATAGGTTAGAGATCAGAAGGTCACCGGTTCAAGACCCATGACCACTAAGTTGCCACTGTTGGGCCCCCGAACGAGGCCCTTAACTCTTGATTGCTGTCTGCAAAATACTAAAAATGTCAATTCCAAGTTAAGACGTAATATTATATTAAATTTCTTTACGATTCTAAAAGAGTTTCAGGCTCTGAAGCTGCTTCAGTTTCTCTTGGAATCTTGTCGACATGTTTGTGGTAGAAAATCAAAAATGTGTTTATGTAACAGCTAATAAAAGTAAAATAAATACAGAAGGAGGATTTGATGTTCACCTCCGGGTCTCAGGTAGAATCCGGGAACAATCATCTGCTCATGTGTCTCACTGACCAGCACACACGAGTAAAATCCGGCGTCTTCATTCCGTGTCTGATTGATGTGCAGTGTGAAAATCATTTTAAAAGATCCCGAGTGAGAAGTAAGGAAACGATCTTGATCAATATTAGTTCCAAACTGTTTAGTATTCGCCACGTTGGTGTAGAGAATGAACTGGGGCTGGTTGTCTTTGACATGGTACCAGTAAACTTTATTATACTTGGACTCTGGACATTCACAAGTCAGATTCGTCATACTATTGATGGCGGGGTAAAGAACCTTTATAGCAGAGACTGCAAAATAAACCAGGATGAGTTAGAACAAGAATTTAAATAAGAAATAAACATTAATCAACAACCTACAAACATATTAGCAAAATATAATCAATAACAAGACAGGTTACATGAAAGTTATTACTTGTGTTAATAAAAGTGTTAAGTTACATAAAAACTTTCTTTATTCAATATAAGATTATCTTTGGATTGTTGTGTATTAAAGAGTGTAAATAATTTACTGTAAATACAAACTGTAAAAACATTTGATTTGAAACAGAAATTCTACTTTATTTTATTTATGTATAAGTTTTTCTTTAATATTTCCATTTTACGGTGATAAAATTTCACCTACGGAAACTTTACATAACCTAAAACGAAAGAGCCATTTATATTTAAAAATGCAATTGTTCAATCTAGAATAATATCATATAAATATAAAGAGATTTTATTGTGTTTATTAAACGCTTCTTTTGCCTTTAATAAAATAAAACCTGTTTCTGAAGAACACAAACGTAAATCAGATACACAACAATGATCTACATCTTGAGTAGCACGATGGGCTTTTATGTTCAAATGTGTGTATATAGATTTGTATATTGTGTGTGCGTGTATATTCTTGTGTGTGTGTGTGTGTAGATTTATTTACTGTATTTACAACCTTTGCTCATGGTGCACAAACCACATTCAGTTCTTTGCACAACTTGGTCACTTTATCTTTGGACCAACTGTTTTTTTTAACTGTTTATACTGTAAATATGATTTATTTATATTGTTTCTATAATCCTACAATTAAACATTTGTACTTTTCCTTGATTTTTAAATCTTTATTTTAAGATAATGGATTTTTTGTTGTACTGTGTACGACTCTGTACATGATTTGAATTTTGTCGCCTCACAGTGACAAAGTTTCTGGGTTCGATACCCAAGTGTTCTTTACATTTGTGTCAGAGTTTCCTCCAATAGTCCAAAGACATGCTATTGAGGTGAAACAGACACAATATTGTTTGTCTGTCATGAATGAAACCGAATGAAAACGTGACACTGAAATCCTGACAAATAAAAACAAAATTAAATTGTTGTAAAAGATTTATAAGAATGATAAATAACTGCTGTACACGACATTCATGAACCTTCGTATTATAGATGAAATAGACGTGTGTGAGATTTACTACACCAGGGTTTGTGTAGATAAATCTCTGTTAGTATCCAGATCGAACATAAATATCTAATACGCTTCAATCTCAATAATACACTCGAGTCAATTCATCAGAAGTTAAATCACACACAAACAACATCGTGTGTGTTTAGTTTTTTTTATACAATATTTAACTTCATTTGGTTGATGAAAACACAATTGTTCATAAAAACAACAAGATTGTGTGGCGTATGTTTGTACATCGTTCTGGCTGGAGTAATGTGTGTGTGTGTTTGTGTGTGTGTGTGTGTGTGTTTGAGATATTCCATTGGGTACGATCCTAATATCCAGATACTAAACAACTAACACAAACACTACACAAGACTGAACTTTTCTATAAATAAAACATGGAGAATTTTACTGGTTTATTTTAACAACTATTATTTTGTAAGAAGACGAGATTACAAATGTCACATCTGTATTTTACAGCCTCCTCTTGCAAAACTCTTTTCCTCCTCATCATGGATGGTTTCAGCAAACGTTTTTGTCTTTATTTAGATGAAACTCAACTTTAGATTTAAGTTTCCTGTGAGAAGTTTGAATCTGATCAGAAATGATGATAATATTGAAATAATGTTACGAGTAAAGATCTCTTACTGTCCAAAACAGAAAGAGAAATGAGGACAGAATCAGAATCACAACACGATAAACTAACACACAACACTCATGTGGTTATAAATATAAATATAATAAATTTTCTAAATCATACAAAAGATTAAAAGATTCTAAAACATTTCTGGAATTGACATGATCTGCAATAGACATGAGAAATATTTACGGCCTTTTCCACGAGCGCTCATTAATATTATTTTATTTTGCTTTATATATTATAATTATTTTTAGACTCATGTGAAGATTCATGTGATGTTACAACTGAGTGGATTCAATCTGGATTTATTACTTTAGATTTAATTACTAATTATAAGTGTTTTAAACAGTCATAAACAAACTGTGTTTCTAAGATATGACATTTTATATTTTATTCTCACTCAGTAGTAAACTAGGTATTAACACTATATATAAATTTATATATTCATGTAAGTATATTGCAATTGATTTGATCTTTGACACTAGTTTATTAACTCCTAGGACTAATAGTTATAATCATCAGTGTCACCGTCAACACTCGACTAAATAAATGAATCTGATAACACAAATTATAATCAGATTTGAATACAAAATGAACAGAAACAGGTCGACAGTCTTTGTAATTATAATTATTTGATATTATTGTTATTATATTGGTACCTTGGGTCAGAAGCAGAAGGAAACTGCAGATGTGATTGGTGATCATGTCGTCGTTCTGCTCTCGTTCTTCTTGAACTCGGTCTGTTGGTCCTTTATTATGTTCAACAGCAGGAAGGAACTCGAGTGGTTCAGTGTTTCAGACTCAAACACCAACTGAACCTACCAGGTCTCACACACACACACACACACACACACACACATTTAGAGAAACACACACACATTTACACACTAACACAGGTAAACATTTCGACACACACACACACATTTACACACTAACACAGGTAAACATTTCGACACACACACACACACATTTAGAGAAACACACACACATAGGTAAACATTTTGACACACACACACACACACACACACACATTTAGAGAAACACACACATTTACACAGATAAACATTTCGACACACACACGCACGCACGCACGCACGCACGCACACACACACATTTAAAATTCACTTACGTTTACAAAACTTTCTGTGTAAAATGATTGAACATGAACAGGTCACTTTAAATCATTTTACTATTTAGTATTTCATGACATTTAAGTACTTGTGTAGTAAAAATAGTATATATATTTATATTATAATATAAAATATAATTAAATATAATAATGGTGAGGGGTTGCGTAGTAAAAAAAGAGCAGCAACAATTGCAGCTTTAATTTATTCCAATAAAAATCATTGAATCACAGTCATGCAGCTCACTAGAGATTATTAATATTATAAATGTTTAATAAAAATACTTTTTAAAACATTTAATATCCACAAAAAGTATGTTAATGTACGTATACAAACCAAGTCCGTTGTGGTGATGTGTGTATTGATAAAAATATAATATAAATAATATAATATAGATAATATAATATAGATAATATACAAAATATAATGTAAATAATATAATATAAATAATATAATATAATATACAGAATATAAACTGTAATAGAAACTAGAAAAGAATCATTAAGTTTATTTTAAATATGCATCGATTTTTATTTGAGTACTTTAGTCACGTTCATAAGCAATATAAGAATGAAACACTGTGTTCATTTATCTGGAAATGATTGAAAAGTAAATCAAATAAATAAACAAGAATTGTTGTTGTTTTAGCGACATATAAAGAATTGTGATGTTAAACTCGCCCAGGTGTGTGTGTGACCTAACCCAACATCTGCAACACACCACCAACACCTCGTGCATCCACACTGCTGGAGTCACAACAAACCACATAACACACACACGTACTAGAATCCCATTACATACTCGAGTAGCATTTTTCATGGGTTCTTATCCAAACGTACATTTTATAAACGAGTCGGAGTTTAAAACGTGACCTTAAGATGATTAATAAATAATAAATAAATAAACAACACACTAACATAAGTGTGCGGTTACAAACCTTTTATCTTTTCTTATTAAAGTCGCATCATTTATCGTCCATTAGAAAAGATTGACAGGATCAGACGAGATCTCAGACAAAAGGCCTCGTCCACATGAAGACAAGAACCGTTTCCAAAACTGCTTCTGTAACGACGTATTAGAAGCACTGAAACACTGTAGTAAGTAAAATTAGTGTCACATTGCCATAAAATATTTAACTTTCATTTCTTAACATGCAAATAAAACAGATTCAAATCCACCAGAAACTGTTGTTGTGTGTAAATATGGAGACGTTCTAAAAGGCCAAATATTTGTAAATAAATTATAAATAAATGTTCTTCAGAATGTTTCTTCTAGAAAATCTCGACATTAATACTGAAAATAATTTTCTCTAATCAGCTCATCTCAATACCATCATGAACGTTTCACATGACCAACTTCTCCTTAAAGCTCATAAATAACACGTCTAAGGTTACGAATGTCTTTCCACTGACGTGTCTGTGGAAACTGGAAAGCACAAACCTGTAAAGCTTCATTCCAAACATACCAAGATATTTTACCTTCATACTGATGTGATTCTCCTGTAGGTGGTTTCACTGTGTAGGAGTTTGGGCTGCAGGTTCTACCCCCCCCCCCCCACCCCTCAATAAGCCGCTGCGAGGGCCGTAAAGTGGAGGATGTGGGCAAGGCACATGAGTTTTGGGGGTCGAAGGTTCGACTGAGACAGGGAACAAAACCACAGGATTCTTTGAAAACAGGAGCTCACAGGGGGGCTTCAGAGGCTCCTGAAGGTTCCGGCAGTGTTTCTGCAGACGCTTTTATACATGAAACTACAGCGACATGAAAGAGATCAGAGGAGCTCTTATACAAACTCAAACACAGAGTTTAACATTGTAATACATTTATATATATATATATTATATGTGTGTGTGTGTGTGTGTGTATATATTACTGTAAAGGATTCTATATATTCAGTTCAGTGATTAACAGAAGCAGAGGTGCTGCATGACTGAAACACATCACGTTTATGATGTGAGTCCGAATTTTAAACCGTTGTGCTCAGTACAACTGGATAACGTTTGTGGAACCACGGTGCGTCGTTATGGAGAGTCAGAGACGGTCCAAGGTTACACCAATTACAACACCACCTAGGGTTCCACAATATATAAGTATATGATTTATTATCCAGACCACTGAAGTCATCATTATATAATCGGCACCATGTTTGTTTACACCACCAGCGAGTCGTAATGATAATAATGTTAACTGTGAGCTACATCATATTGATTTAAAGTCATTACAGTTAAACACTTGTGCTGAAGTTGTGTGTAACTGAAGTGTGGCATCTAGAATTGTTCTTGTGCCGTGTTTGCTAGTTTTACTGTTGTGTAGTTGTAATGATACAGAAAGTTTGTTTCAGATCAGCCTAGAGTCTTTAGTACCACGCAGAGCTTTAGATTATATATATAAATAAATAATATATATAACCAAACAAGAAGTAATGCGATGTAACAGAATGTTTAAACTGCTGCTCTTATGGAGGTTTATGATCACATAAAAACTAATAATAAATAAAATCATGATTCTAAAGCTTTAAAATCAAAAGCAGTGAACTTAATGATTTATTTATAATGAAGTAAAACCCAAAAGAACTGGAGGATATTTAAACATAAATAAATGTGCAGCAGCAGCAGATGTAGATTCATTATTCGAGGTTTCTAGTAAACGTGATCATTTTATAAGCAAAATAAAATATTAATATATTCTGCAACAGGTCCTTAAATATGAATAATAGAGAGAACCTAATAGTGACGGGTTCAGCAGGAAATAAGTAAATAAAAATCTAATCATGAATATTTACATGATGAATATGAATCATGTATTTTATTCAAGAGAACGTATGACGATTAGAAAACTCCGAGGATAGTTTGATCCCAGAGCTTCTCCTCTTCTGTCCTGTTGTCCTCGTGTCCATGTTTCTTCTCTTTCTTCAGCTTTGATTTGTCCTCAATAAATTCAGTTCTTTTGAATATCTGCTCTTCAATACAATCACAGTTCAACCCTTCATCTACAGCCAGCTGCTTCTCTTTCAGTCTCTTTTCATGTCTTTTTCTATATCGCCCCCTGCTGACTCGTTCTCGGTGTTTGTTTACTGAACTCGAGTCTCTGTGTCTTCTAGCTTTTTTGGTCTCGTCTCTCTTCCGTCGATGTTTGTTTCGTTTACGTTCTGTATCCTCCTCTGTACCAGCTTTCTGCTTCCTCTGTCGGCTTCTCTTTCTCCTGCTGCTACCGTCCGAAGATGAAGAGGAGTCAGAACGTGAAGATGAGGAAGAGCTGTGAGGCTCCAGTAACCTCCTCTTCTGCAATGCCTTGCCGGTCAGTCCGGGGATGAGTGGAGGTGGGTAGGATGTAAAACCCTGGTTTACACTCTCTAGATGTACAGGGAATCTTCCTCCGGCGGAGACGGTCTGAGGGCTGAACAGCGGAGGCCAAGGATGTGAAAAATCCCACTGATTAGGAGGAAATAACTCTTTATCATCATCATCATCATCCTGAACTCCGACGCTCGGCGTGGTTTTAGGTTCCAGACCACGAGCTTTCTGGACCTGTATGTAGTCGGCAAGCTCGTCCTGGAACGAGTGGAATTCTTTCTTCTTACATGAATGAACGACTTTCTTCTCACTGTAAAGAAAATCAACAGAATTCAGCCAAATAAGTAACAAAGAGGATCGAGGAACCGTTTAATCCTCACAACTTCAGCTGTAAAAATGAGTGACAACAAAACCGAGATCACTACAGTTTGTATATATATATATATATTTATTATTTTATTTTATATACATTATTAATCCCCGAGGGGAAATTGCAGGTTTTCGCATATCCCAACTTGTCTGGAAGTTGGGGTCAGAGTTCAGGGTCAGCCAATGTACGGCGCCCCTGGAGCAGACAG
>JAOUQU010406707.1:0-11816 GCA_028566735.1 Ammoglanis amapaensis
GTGTGTGTGTGTGTGTGTGTGTGTGTGTGTGTGTGTGTGTGTGTGTGTGTGTGTGTGTGTGTGTGTGTGTGTTGTGCCTTTGAAACCTCTGTGGTTTTTCTGGTCTCTAAAGTAGTTTAATGCTTATTTCTTTAATATAAGCCACTCTTGCAGTGACACGAAGGTACACACCAGGCATTCTGACTTCTGCTGAATGTGACCTGAGATATTTACCACTGAACAGATATTTATGCCAGGATTTCATGCCAGGTTAAAGCATGCTAAGGACCATATTTCCTTACCAAACATGTTCATGCTAGAGACCAGTTTGGGGACCACCGGTTAGACTAATATAATGCACATTGAGAGTGGTATGTAACAAAGGCAGACTAACATTTTATATGTCCACAGTGTGCACCAAAAATAGGCCAGAATTACTTTGTGTAACAGAAGGCTTTTGTTTTTATAAATAGTCATTTAGTTTTATTATAAATAATAATTTTAGGTTTAATTGTAGGGTAACTATGGCTGGGTTTACATTAGAGAGAGTAAATATGGTGCTTGGCAAAAACAGAAATAAAGTCAAACTTAGCCCATAGAAAATGACTTCGTAAATTTACAGCCTATAGATAAAAAAACATTGTAGGTATTTCGTAATTGTTGCTTTCATGTATCCAGATATGTTCAGAAGCATCTACAATAAAATGTTTAATAAAAAAAATGATTTTCTTAGTTTGACATCTGTGCTGAAATGTCTACATTACAACATTAAAACATTTACATTTACCCTTGTACATGTTTTATTTAAAATCACCATTAATGCCGTTTGGGGTTCCTTAAGACTACTATTAAAAAATGAAAAATGCAGCAAGTGCAGCTAACATTCATGGCTTTGTGTTTCTTGACTTGTATGCTAAGATGTGTGCATCCACATCAGTATTACCCTCATACCATAGTGACATGTATTCCAGAGCACTGGTGGGGCTGTTGGGGGTTTGGCATTATGATTGTGGTTGGATCACTAGATATGGACGTTGATATAAATGCTGGCCACATTGATCAGGTGGAAAGTTCTGGTCTACTAAGCATAAATAGGCATCCAGATGTTGTGGTTAAACATACAGGCTACTGTTTCATTGTAATAATTTTGCCTGTGTGCTGAACAATGTCTTAGTATTTAATGACACCTATTATTTTCTTATTTCTGTGGTTTCTAACAGACCAGTGGTTTCTAAATGCAATAGGATGAATGATATGTATCTTGTATATTTAATGAAAATTAAGTAATGGTAATAACAAGCATGAAGCAAAAATGGACTGGCATTACTGTGTTAAGCAGGATCATCCCTGATTTATACTTTGAAAAACATACTAAATATGTAGTTGTGTATATATGTTTTTTAACTGATGTCAATGGGTGAATCAATTCAATTTTTTTTAAAGGGGTAATATTAAACAAAAATCTTTTTTTGCATTTTTATTTTACCAATTTTTTTTTTTAAATGTATAAATAAAGTTTGTTGTCAGGAAAAAACTTTGCTTTTAATTATGTGGTATTGTGACGTAAGTCCCTAATACTGCCTATCACCTGGCAAACTCCACCAGAACTTTGGTTAGATTCCAGTAGATCATTGGAAGATTCGATGTTCGAATGTTTGTACCATGCATCAGACGAGCGGTACGGTTACCAGTAAAGAAAAAAATCCCACAGGAAGTGTTGTGTTGTTGGCTGCAATGCATTACTCTTCCCCTATCCCAATCAGTACACAATCAAGTTATTTTATAGCTCGATAGTTTATGAAAGTTATTCTAGGTCAACCCCTTTGTGTTGACAAATTCTAATGTTTTTAAAAAGAGGCATAATGTGTCCCCTTTGATATACTAATTGCAATTTTTCCATCAATCTAAGTGTCATAATGAATCACATACACATCATACCATCAACATGTTTAGCAGCTACTCTAACTCATCATTACTTGTCTTTTTTAAACTGGCAATTTGTTAATCTTGCTTTTGCTTAATACTGAGCTTTTAGGTTAACTGCTGTGGTAAAACATTTAAAACAAAAATCTTATTGCATTTTACATTTTTTTAATAATGGAGACTGATAATGGAGATTTTGTAATTCTATATTTTTGCATATACAGTAGGTATGCATGTAATCTTTTAGACATCAAGAATGAGAGTGAAAGCAATTCTACACTCGGCAGACACAAACTGTCCAAAAAAAACATAAATCTATAAATTAAACTAAAAACGTAACATAACCTATATAGCGCTTGGGAGGACTGTGCAATTAAAGCACTGTCATCATTATTCATGGTCCGTGGTTATCACCCAATGCAGATGTCCAGCATAAATCTTCTGTGCATGGAAAACCACAGTAGCTAAAAAAAGACAGAAAAATGAATGTAAAAAAATGAGTGGTGTGGGTTTTAGACATATTTTTTTCTTTCATTTTTGATTAGATAATGGAACAGGCCCTGTGTTGAGGCTTAATTTTGAGTTCAGAGACCTAGATGGAAAAAAAACTGTGTTAGATCCTTTCAAAAAATATATAGCCGGTATAAATCAAAGGCCTTCATGCTTTGACTACAAATCTTTAAGAACGTTTTAGGGTCAGACACCGGACTATGACGGACCTACCACAGTTCTTTTCTGGGGCTTTATGAAATAAAACAACAATTGAAGCCAGGCTGCAATCACTTGTCATAAGTCAAATTAAAGAAAATGAAGGATGTGGCTCAACATACTGTATATGAAGCAGCCAGAACTATTACTTGCATTGCAGATGTTTTACTGGAAAACAGTTATATTAACTGGCTGAATGAAGCTAGATGCTGTGACCTGGACATTTGCTTGTACATTACATTCAGTTCCGATTAAATTAGTAAAATTTTAGGACAGTCACATCAAGCTTTAAATAAATAATAAGAAAATATTATAATTTATTTTAAAACTATCCTTTTTTATATGTTTGATATGAAGACACAGGTTTAATCAGTTTCCTCTTTTTCCTGTTGGCAGTATACAGCAGAGTAATGATGTTTATTATATATTACATTACATTTAGCCGACGCTTTTATCCAAAGCGACTTACAATGAGCAGACAGGTTTAAGGGTCTTGCTCAAGGACCCAGCAGTGTAGCAGAGTGTAGCAGAGCCTGGATTTGAAGCCCCAACCTTTGGGTTCCAAGCCCAATGCTCTACCCACCAGGCTACACTGTCCCTCACACTGTCCTATTATTACTACTGTTGCCTTGATAACCAGTTTGGAACGTTTCTAATTAATGGTGCAAATATGGCAGGTTGGTATACAGAGGGACAATTTGGATGTGACATGAATAAGCATAAGAACATGTGACATGACATAAGCTAAGAATTCAGTTTAAGAAAGTTATTTGCTTATTTAGATGAATTTGTGTGTTTACCCGTTTCCAGTCGTTTCCGACTCTTGAGTTCTCTGTGGACCGCTACCGGTGCCCAGAGTTTCTCAGCAATTGTCTTTCTCCAACACGCTACGGGATCTTGTGAATCTATAGGAGAATTTATCTCCGATCAACGTAGTGCATTTTTTTGGACTGTGGGAGGAAACGGGAGTACCCAGAAAAAACCCACGCTGAAATGGAGAGAACATGCAAATCGAGATCGGAATCGAACCCGGGACTTCTTGCTATGAGGCGACAGTGCTAACTACTAACCGTTATTTTATTGTAATTAAAAATGTGCAGTATAAGGATGGAATGTGTAACATTATGTTGCTTTTTAAGAAAGCTACTGTTCTGGAAGTGTTATGCAGAAATAGATGTTTTATTATTATTATTCTCTATCTTTTTTGATATATGCTAAGTAATCAATAATTGAATAAACTTTACTACCTACTTGTGGTCTACACCAACTCAATCATTTGGATAAATGAGGAATAGGTTCTCTATACCAAAATTTAGTCAAAATTCAACCCTTTGTCTCATACTCTAACAGTTATTTGAGACTTTTTTCAGGTTTCAATTTTTTTTCTAATAAAACCATTTACTTGGTAAATCAGAGCTTTTGTGTTAGCCCGCCATTAAAACACTTCCATACTTTATTGTGGTAATTTATTTATGATTCCAGTATCCAAAAAGCTTCCCTAAACTACACATTTATATTATCAAACACTTATGTATTGACACATTACAAAGAATACTTATCACATGTGCTTTGCCATCTGTGCAAAGTCTTGAGTCATTATCAAAGGACCTGAGTTATTTTTTTCTTTATTGACTATTGGGTAGTGGTGCCTGGGTAGTTGGGTTAGATATCCATATTTTATTTTTTAGATTTATTTTACACAATTAAAGTTTATCATAGCTGTGAAAAAATAGGCCCTTCTATGTGCCCTAAGTAAAACTGTGCCATTAAGTCTGTTCAGTGTTGAGTGTAATGAACTGTCAGTGACTCACAGGGTAACATTTAAATGCTAACTGAAATACGTACAGTAGTACATGAACATGTTTTTACTCATATTTCCTGGCAGAACATTTCTGCTTAATATCACTACTTCTGTTGGCTAGATATTTAAGAAATCATCACGCTTATTACGTTATCAAAGACCAAAGCACCACAGTTTATTATGCTTTCAGATGGATTAGAGGGCTTGGAAAAAGAACTTTCATTAATTACTAAATTACTCTCTCAGTTTTAATGGCAAACAGACCACTTCTATGCTGGCAACTGTTTCTTTCCTGTTTAGCATATAACAAAGTCATCTTAATTAAACTAACACCTAATGGTTTAATTGGTGTACAGTTATAAACGTATCTTTATAATTCTCCTTACATAGTTGCAAAATATTGTACTGTATATTTAAATAACTTTCTGGTGTTGATGTGCTGGCCAATGTCTTTTATTGGGTTTTATGAATTTCTGTGAACACTTATTATTTATTATACACTTATCAAAAATAATTTGGTTATAACAGGATTGCAACCGTTTGTATTTTCAACTGTTAAAATAGAGTAAGGCAATGTTAAGCACTTCTGCTAAATGCAGAAAATGTAAATAATTAATAGTTTGTACACATTGTAGTAGTCTACAATAATATACAATGTCTGCTTTTTATTTTGCTAAATAAGTTTATTCTTTTTCATATAAACATACACACTGGCTTTAACTGATTGTGCTGTTCCATATGGATGGATTGATATCTATAATAAATAATACTGACTTTATTTTGCAGATCCCTATGCTATTGTGTCTTTCCTGAATCAGAGCCAAAAAACTGTGACAGTAAGGAACACTCTTAATCCTACCTGGGATCAAACTCTTATCTTCTTCGAAGTCGAAATATTTGGCGATCCCAAAGTGACAGAGAAGAACCCCCCGAACATTGTAGTGGAGCTGTATGATCAGGACACTTATGTAAGTTTATATAATGCTTATATGTTTCCATGTATGTTAGTGCATATAGTTCTATCAGAAACTTAAAGTGAGTAGGCAGCAACTTTGTAATTTTGTATGAATACGATATTTACTACAGCGATTGCCCTCTTAACTTGACAATGGAGTATTATTAATGATTCTTCTTGCTTTTTAAAAGGGAGCAGATGAGTTTATGGGGCGTAGCATATGCCATCCCTCACTGATCTCTTCTCCACGTCTTGCCTGGTACCCCATCCTGAAAAATGGAAAACCAGCTGGTGAACTTCTTGCTGCCTTTGAGCTAATCCACAGAGAAAAGGTAAAGGCTACTCGTATATAAATCACATGTTTTGTTTTTGTTTACAGACCATTTGTGCATTTTATCGACAAAATCGACTCAAAATAGAAATGATCATACATCTTTAATTGCGTTATCATAACATAATGATAGCTCAGTGGGTAGCATAGTTCCTATCACACAGCTGGTTCTGCTGGAGCGCTTATGGAATTTTGGAAGTTGAACTGACTGTATGAAAGTACCATATACTGCTATTACAAGTATTTGTCACACAATTATGGCATATATTTAACATTATATAAGACAGTCTTCCTAGTTGTATACATAATATTTGTATTATTATTTATTACAATGAGTTCACCCAGAGCATGAAACAAGCTATTGCTTTTTAACATTTCATTTAGGATTAGTCTAGGTCAGGCTAAGTTTGATTATTGCAAATCTGAAAGAAACATTTTGTCCATATAGTAATGCTTAATTGCTTAATAAAATGACTTGAGACTTAGTATTGATTATCACATGCCTATGATCATAAAGCCACATTATTAAGACCATTATGACATATATTAGTCCTGTTTGTGCCAACTATCATTTTGATAAACGTAGCAGTGTGTAGCGTATGAAATGCTGTCATTGGTAAGGCCATAGGTAAGGCTAAGCATAGCAGTATTTCAGAACATTTACGTTTGTGATCTGTTTGCATGGTTCTTTAGTGAAAGTTTATCATGACTGGACAAATAGCACAATTACAAATAATCATCTATGATGACATTGGTTATGAATCTGCTTGAGAATGGACACATAGGCTACAATGGAACAGCTCAGCACTAAAGTGAACAAGCATTTTAAAAATAGTTCAGCTTACCCAACAGCACATGCAGCTTTGAAGAAGACGGTGGTCACTGCACCTTGGCTAAGGAACCTGCATCTGAAGAGAAGATTCGGTGCTAATAGCTGTTTTGGAATTAAACCACCAGTGATTTTCAGTATTTTGCTTTACTTAGTGAATAAACATTGGAGTGTCAGGTGGCATTGAGTGGAAAAGCATTAGCAAGACTTCTTCTCTGGATTTTTCATACAGCAGCGGTGAGATGCACTGCAACCACCGTGGCTCCAGATGCCTGTGACAACCTATCAGGTCCTAACTGTTTAGCTACTGTATGTACTGCACATGGTGGTTAATCTGTTGGTCAAAACAATGTGTAAATACTGCACATGTTCAAAAGTACATTGTTTTAGACTTGATCGTTCTGGACAACTTTATACTTCATGTAAAAAAAAGTTTCTGCAAGCTGTGGTTTTGTGCTGAATAATCTGCCCTGTTTTCATCTGCTGCGTTAGGGAATTGTGTGCAAATCTTAGCGCATGTTTTAGACTATATGGAGAGTGACCGGGTCCCAGGAGAACACTGCATGTCTCTTGTTCACATGTGAACAGGCTCCAGTCTCGATGGCCACAGGCTTTTGAAATAATGTCCCATGAAGTCCATGTGTTCAGTTGAGACTTATGAAGTGTGTGGTCTATTGTCTGGGACCTATTTATACGCCTGTCTGACTCTGTCTGTCTATCTGTTTATCTATTTATCGATCTATCTCTTACAGCCTGTGGTACATCACATGCCTGGCCAAGAGGTTAGTAATAGTTCTCACTTTTGCCCCCCCCTCCCCCCACACACACATACACACTCTGCACTTTTCTCAAAAGCAAGCAAGACAGGGTAATTTGATAGGGTTGTCATTAACATTATTGTACCTTGAACAGTTTAATTGGCCCAGTGTTAAAGCATCGACTTTTGTAACAGGGCCGGTTGGTATAGTTCAAAGTTCCACTAGAATGAATAAATGCCAGCATGTTGCATGTGCTACAAGTCCCACCTAACTTGGACATGCCCACCTGGCACTAGTTAGTACGGAGGGAAATTAAATTAAAGTGCATGCTCAAAGCAAGGCCACTCCAGGCCACCCACGCAAGCCCATTCACACCCACAATCCCACCTACATGAAAACAAATCACTAGCACAGCACTGTTTTCATTTTTCTTTTTTAAACCAGTAAATGTATCTTTTATATTTTCAGGGAGACACACTCCCATATTCACACATCATGGATGAGGTAAGGAATAATGTACAATATCTGAAGCCCATCATTGTTTAATAAAATTACATGCTTGCTTGCTTGCTTGTTAAATCATTCTCAAAGAATGCTGTATTTTTATTGATTTAATGTATTTCTTTTATTTCTGGGATTTCTGTATTCCTTCCTTTATTTTCCTGTTGTCTGCAAGCTTGTTTTTCCAGCGCTCGTCTCTGAAAGTCTGCATCAATGGGTATGAAACATGCGCATACATTCCCAAACAGAATATGGCTTAAACTGAGAACTCCCCCTAATTTTATATATCGCTCTTACAATGTCTGAACCAGTTACTTAATCGAATGTTTTTAAATGTTTGTTTAAGAAGCATTTACAAAGTACTTTTCTTGTAAATCTTGTATTTACCTAATACTTATATGGTTTTGGATGAACAAATTATTGCACTGTCTCTCTTGTTGTTTCTTAATCAACCAATGACCAAGTGTATAGTATTGTCAAGTTTAATAAGCATGGACATGTTACATTTTCATTATTTAATTTAACCATCAGTACATTTGGCTCAGTGAGTAACACTGTTGTTTCAGTGCAGTAAAGTCCTAGGTTCTCTTTCTTTTGTAGTGTTCTTTTTCATTGCAAGTTGTTCACTACATGGACTGGATTACTAGATCAATTATGTCTGTTGAAAAATTACAGACGATATTTGATGTTGTATAGGTTGAGTATTGAAAACAACAAGTTCTAAGTCTAAGCTTAATGCAAGGCCAAAGAAAGAATCATATGGAAGTGTTGCTTAAAAAATCAAAGAATTGCTTGGATCTGCTGCAGTGCCGGTTTTTGTTTCCAATATTCTGGCATTATCTTTCTAGCAGTGTCATGCTTCTTACAAGCAATGTTTTCTGACGTGTGAGCGACCCAAAGAAATGTTACAATCAGCATTTCACATAAAATACAATTTAAACCAGAGAAATACATAACACATTAAGCTTCCACTCCAGTGTAATAGAAAAAAAATATTTCTTTTTACATATAAAACTTGAGTCCATCTAACACAAAGCTTTGATTTGGTTTCTGTTTTCAGCCAGAGGACCTGCCATACCCTCCTCCTCAGAGGGAAACAAATGTCTACATAGTGCCTCAGGGAATCAAACCTGTCCTCCAGCGCACTGCTATTGAGGTTAGCCCAGTGTATAAGAAAGCTACTCTCATTCAAGTCAATGCTAATGAATCCTATTTATTGTCATTTAGATACTGGCATGGGGTTTACGCAACCTGAAGAACTTCCAGATGGCTAGTGTGACATCTCCCAGCTTGCAGGTGGAGTGTGGTGGCTGTATGGTGCAATCCTGTGTCATTCGCAACACCAAGAAGAACCCCAACTTTGACATCAACACACTCTTTATTGATGTGGTACTTGTTTGTTATATTCTTTGGTACCTTTTAGGTAAACTACAAGATTTTACATTCAAACATTTAAATAGTCTGTGAAAAGCTTTTTCACTTCCAGTTGAGCTATGGGATTACTGAACCCAAGTGTGATGTGCATACTCAAACAGGACTATCAAGCAGTAGTTTATCCAGTAGTTTACACATCTGTATCTATCTATCTGGGATTGTTCTGTGTCACTAGTATTCTCAAAGTTTGAATAAAATCTATTCTTCCATTTTCTGTAAATTAGTAAAAATATTTTGGCGTCAAGAAAAATTATACAGTTTAGAACCTCCCATGTACCATCACATGGCAAACTTCATCAGAGACCCACACACTAAATTAGTTTAAACATTTGACTTCTGCATATACTGGCAAAGGAAAGTCTCACAAGAAGTGTTGTGTTGACTGCAACTCTACATTTTCTCATAGCCCATTTCACATTTATTTAATGCTATTAAAGTGTAATCATATGAGGTGGAGTGTGACCAGTAACAGCTTATTATGATAGCAGCGAGAGAGCACAAAACAGCATATTCAGAAAATAGCTTAAACTGGTGAGAATTAGTAAAATATATTTATGTGAGAGCCCAACATGTATTGGTAGAGCCCAGAGATCTAACATGTTTGAGAAGAGACTGTCTGTTCCCTTTAGTCTGCATGTATGTAATATGTCATCTTTAACTTTGCTAGTTTTCATGCTAACTATATGTTTTAGTCATATATTCAGTCATGTATATCCACGCCCCCTCCCATGTTATGCATCCTCTGTCTTTAGTATATGTTTCTGGCTTTCACATGCTCTGTATTTATTTGGTGGTTTGTTCACTATGGTCTAGCTAAATATGTTTCATTTATCTGAACATGACAACTCATACAATATGTGTCATTGCTCATGGTTTTAGTTGTGTTTAAACAATCTGCCCATTCTGTTTACTGACTGGATGATTAATAATAGATGATATAAACCAGGGGTCACCAACGTGGTGGACACTTACCAGTGAGCTGCATAAATTTTTTTGTCGCTTTTCTTTTTTCAATCACACTTGCATTGGTGTGAATTAGAAAATGACAATATATGTAATGTAGTGTAGCAATCGCTTAATGTTATGGGTTATGTGTTTGTTTAATGCTATGGGTGCCCTGTTCACATGTTCTACTTATTCTGTTTCGTGTGTGTGCGAGCGCTAAGAGGGAGGGAGGAGCCTAGTGCAGGTGTGTAGGGAGTAAGAGAGTTTTTGGGAGTGAACCGGTGTGTGCGTGTGTGTGTGTGTCCGTGTGTGTGCTCCAATGTTCCGGACGATGCTACGAGGAAAATGATGGCGAGTTATCCGAAGGTGATAATAAAACAGGACTTTTGTTTACATCCGTCTCATCCTTTCCGTGCGACCCACGGACGTTACAATATATAATTATTAATCGTAACATGTTATTAAAGGTTATAAACAACACAAGTGTGTATCAAACTGGTAGCTCATCTTAACTGACAAATCAGGAACAGAAGTAGATGAAGATATCTTTGAGCTTGTGAAATCCGGTGTACTAAACTTATCTTGTCTAGATCTTATCTAGACAACGAGTTACTGGTAAGCCTGTTAAGTATTTTTTTGAAATGGTGGAAAAACCAAAAAAAACTTTGTGTTTTGTATTTTATTGATTTCTTTATTGATTTAACTGATTAATATTTTTTTGTTGACCAGATCTGGGTATTCAAATTGAATGAGCTTCTGTGTCAGATACTTCACTTTCCCCAGTGTCATCTAATTCATCTGACACAGTTATTCTTGAATCACAAAGAGGAGAAGGGGTGCAACCGCATTCATGGATCGGGATCAAACAAGACCGGTATAATTAAAGTAAAAGTAATGAAATACTTATTTTCAATACAAATGGGGAAAAGTATTTTTATGGTTTCTCTTATCAGAACATAAACTGGAATTTAATTACATTTGGCAGATGGTTGAAGCTGTTCTCAGGGCCAATCCAAAGGATGAAGAGGCCTTTATGGAATATGACATTACCAAAACACTAACAGATGCCAAACGTAAACAGATGGTAAACATCCTGGTTGCAGATATGTTTGAAACTCGTGGGTAAGACATTTAAGTGAATTTGATTAATAAATTAATGCACTTTAAGGATACAAACACGCACTTGCACAGGGTGTGTAAGACTGTGTGTTTGTTTTTTTCTTTTCAAAGAAGGATCCCACCATCAAGTGCACGTGCCAATTATGCACTGGGAATTGTGACCCTGTTTTCGTACCTCCAAGATCCATACTTCCATCCACATGTGACCCGGATGATTTTTTTTTTGCAATAGTGTTAGCATAATTTAAATGACTGCCATTTAAAAAAAAAAATCAGTGTTCAGTTCTTATTTACTGAAATGCATGCTTCTCTGATTGTGTTTGGATTTTGTGTATTAAACAGGAACACTACTATGATCCTGGGGGAAATACTGGCTACCTAGCATGGAGGATTAAAACAGTTCAACGCAACACTTCCGGAGTTATTCCAGGCCTGCTCATCAAGACAGCCCAAAAAGCCGACGAGAAACTCTTCTAAGTGGTGAACAGCTGTTTGGTGATGACTGCAGGGAGACTTTATCTACAATTAGACAC
>JAOUQU010406717.1:0-11815 GCA_028566735.1 Ammoglanis amapaensis
TGAAATTGCCGAAATACTCTGGGATCGGTAACGATCCACAGAGTGACCCAGGGTCGATTTCGACTGGAGGGTAAAAAATCAATCTTATATATATATATATATATAATGTGATTAATGATTCAATACAAGTCTTCAGTCTCGTTAGCATTTATGACTCTTTCATTTTTCAACACTTATACAAAAACCTATAACCAAAATCCAATAAGTAACCGAATAAACAAGGTACTTCATGAATGAATGAAGGTTTTCCATGTTATTCGTTTTTTTCTATTTTGAACAGATGTACATCATTGACTGCAGGAAGCCAGAGCTCCTAAAAATAAGCAGAACATCTGAATTATAAAAGTAATTTGTCCGATCAAATTGCTCTGTTAATGCAGAATATATGAAAACAGGCAAGGTTACAGTATCTGTGTTAATACTGTTTACTGTTTCTTTTTTCTTTAATCTAGTCCACCCTTCAATGTCAATTATTTATACAAACAAAACAAGAAAATGGTGTAGTGGCAAGTGTGGGTGCAACACAACTCGACTGAACCTAGGTTCAAGTCTTGTTTGTGTGGACGCCGGTGTAATCTGCCCCAAACAGTTTTACAGTTTTTTAACACTGTGTTAGAGTTTTGTATCTCATACCCAAATCCTAGGTTGTCTTTGGCCTGTTTTCTTTTTATTAATATTAACAAGGAAATGTATCATATTTTGTTTTTAAAACATAATGTTTAGAAGTTAGTGTTACTGACAAAGTAAAGATACATTTTCAAGACATGTCAATCTACCAATGTTTTTTCAAGGTATAATGAAAAATAAAGTTTTCAGATCAACCTCAAATGAACATTTTTGCAGTGATGGAGGATTAAACCCAGAATATTTGATACCCTGTTGAGAGAAAGTGGAAGTGAAATGATTGCACCAGTAATGACCCCCATTAAATTATATGACTTGTTGGTTTTATTGCCCACACTTTGTCCATGTGCTTATGAAAAGCATCTCATACGTTTCCAACGTAAACTATGGTTTATACAACACACATGGTGCAGATGTTCTTTACTGTAATTGTAAAACAAGCACATTTCACTTAGCGAACAGATGGAGAAGGTGCTAGTGCAGTTCAGGATGAGCTCATATTCCCGCTTTTATGTAGGGTGGCGAGTCAGGGAATGTCTGGGAAATGAGGTTGTATTCATTTGTGAGGGTGTGAGGAACAATGTGGGGAACCCAGTGGTGTCATTGTGCTGATGAGATGCAGATGTGGAGTGTCCATCAGGAAGTGATGATGATGTAGAAAATTACTGTCAGTGGGAGTCAGACACCCCTTGCTGTGTGTATGTGTTTGTGTGTGTGGTTCAGTATTGGATGATGCCATGTAAAGGGAGTATGTGTGTGCCAGGGAGTGAGTGTTTAAGTGTGTAATTCAGTGACTGAGTCCTGTACAAAGTGTATTTCCAGACTGGGTTTAGTGTTTCTAGGATCAGATCCTGACTTACTGAAGCCACTACAAAAAGATTTTGTAAATAAGAAAAGTAGAGAAACAAAATCCCACAGGAAATGAACACAAATACTACAGCGCTGTAATGCTACAGTTGTCTATAGTTTCTCATACAAAATGGAATAGTGTGTACATCATGGGTGACTGCATAGCAGTTCTATAGTTACACAAAACTGCACAGATAACAGCAGATAATGTTGGATTTGTTTAATGAGCTGAACTTTACCATGGCTGCATAAAAAGTCTAAATGTCAAAGAAACTATTAAGGTCAGATGTGTATTTCTTCAAGTTAGTCTATGCTCCTGATAGTCTTGACATCTGAATGGAAGTGATGATTTGCATCTGGGATTTCACTGGGAGACACGGATCCTACAAACAAGCCACCAAAAAAAAAATCAAACATCTCAAACTGCACACGGTCATACAAATGAAAATAACGTGAATGTTTAATATTGTACAAATAACTTCACACATTTTAGCCATTTAGATGTTATGTGTTCAGGAGCCTTGAGCTGATGTTACGTGGGGTGTGTGTCGGTTGGGGAGGGGGGGGTCTTCACTCAGTATAAATGAAGCTGAGTGAGTTCGGCTGGTGCTGACGATCAGTGAGAGGATAGATTTTTTTTCTCAGATAAAGTCAGATTTCTCATTATTTTAAGAAATGTATCAGATATTTAGTTTTCGAGATTGCTCCCTCCTCTTTTTCATCTTCTGCTCCATCTTCTGCTTTTATTCCCTCGCTGGTAAGTTAATCATTATCCATTTATTAATGTATTTCCAGTATGGTTTCAGTGGTTAGCTTATTTGTGATATTAGAAGGGATTCATAGTTAGAGACTATATAAAGTATAAAGTGGGAGTTAATTCTTAGTTACCAAATGTTCCTAACAATTAAAACAGATTTGAGATCGGAAACATGTCTAAACAATATACAAATGATAACTAAAAATGTGTGACACTCATACTTATTATTTACACATTTCCAGCAATGCATTTTGCAATCAGGTGAATGAAATTAGTTTTATAATATAAAATGTTTTTATGAGAAATTGGGAAATTGGTTCCTTCCCTAATCAGTGGATATTGTCTGGACACTTGACTAGTGAGAGTGGCTTTACAGATTCATAAATATGAAATAATAAAATCATCCAGATCCTTAGAAAATGTACATTTGGCATTTTTTTAAATGTTGCTGAGTAATTCTGCTTAATAAATATACATCTTATTCTCTGTTGTTCTCTGTTGTTAGAAAGTTTTCCAGTGACTGATTGTGAAGATGAAGAATATTACAGACAGGTAAAAAAATCTTTCATATATTAAATATTAAATAGCTAATATTCATCAAGTTATATAAAAAACAAATCACCATCACAGATACTCTTTTTACTACCTTTGAAAATCAGTGCTATTGACTGGGTCAGCATCAACACACAAGCAAACTGACCTGTGCCTCCTTCATTACCACAATATACCATCACATTGCTTTCTGGATGAAATGGCTACACTAGTATTGGGCGATCTGGAGCGTTTTGTGTATCACTGAATGCAGTTCAGGTGAAAACATACTGGTATTTTGTCATCGTCGGCAGTGTTGGGAGCACAATCGTGTGTGGCCAACCGGAATTGAAAGCTCAAGGTCTTAGCTAGCTTGTTTTTATCACCTGATGAACCCTGAGCATTCACAATAATCCGAGGATATTATGGTATGATATACCTTCCCTCCCCATGAGCTCTTCTACCGGTTCATTATAACACAACATTTCCTTAGAACTTCTCACATGAGCCATGACCTTTACATTCTGTAGCTGAACTATACCGTTAAAGAACTGAATAAAAGGCACAGCCCTCGGATAAAATGCTACGCACACATGGCGTCATCAGAAGAACTTCATACTGGTTACAAAGATGGGGATAATTAAACACTTACTATAAGATCATTTTCACTAAGAATCTGTCCGTTTTCTTCAGCTTCAGGTTTTTCTTATCCACAATGACAGCTAAAAATAATGTATATAATGTATTTAATGTAATTCATGTAGAATTCACTCAATTTTATTAGCATTTGTTTTTCTTAATGAAATGCCCAACAAGCTCATAGACATGTGTTGAAATACTTTTGGCTATTTAGTGTATCTTCTCAGTGGTTGCCAGGTCCTACAAAGCTTTGTCTGTTACAATCGTTTGCTCAAAAATATGAGAAATTTGTGAATTTAGAAAGTAGGGGAGAATCATAATATATTCAGCACATTAATATTGTGGATCTTAAACTTCTCTATAGGGTTCTGGTCACCAGAGTTATCTGTGTGGTCTATTGTGGCAAGATCAGAACAAGGTAAACCCTATTTTTTTATGATTTACTGTAGTTGTGCACTAGACTTTGTCCACCCCATCCAGAAATAGCCAAATCAAACATGTACAGACAGTTTGGGGAAGTTTGGAGATACATATATTATATGACATGCATCATAAATCTTGTACAATTTAATGCATTTGATTTTGCATCTGTTTTTGTGTTCCTAAGGAGCAGATCCAGAATGTCTTTAAACGGGTTAGTTACATTTAATTAACCATGTTTCAAACAAAAGAACCTATAATATTAACAATGTCTTATTATTCAAGAACAAGTTTATGAATCCTTTGCAACATACTTAATCAAAACAACCACCAAATAACTGTGATTCCTAAAAAATAACATCCATAACAATTCAATTGAAGGTTGGTATCGATAGAGCATATTTATGTTTATTTTGGAAGTAATTCCAAAGGGTTCACAAACTTTTTCTGTCAAACTGACGTCAACTAAAGCAAAAATGACTTTTTCATGTTTTCTTTCAGTTCTTGTTTCACTACTCTAAGGCACGGAATTCATTGGGCACGGTGGAGAGAGAGGTAGGAAGAAACTGATGCTCGCTTTCTCACTAAAGCATTTGTTCAGTTGAATTAACTGGTGTTGGTTTCATCTAGTCTCACTCCGTTCACCCTCTGATGCGTCTCTCACCCAAATTTACCCTGCGCAGGAAGAAACAGCAAATCTTCTCTGTAAGCATCTTCTTATTTCCTCTGTTATGCTCTTTCTGATAAATACTTTGCTTATCAAGCTCAATTCTAGAGTAGTGGGAACAGGATGTGATGTGTAATTAAATAAGGATTAAATAATAATAGTTCTCTGGGCGATTCCCATACCCACTCACACCTGAGGGAAGATACATTATAATCCAAGGGTCAGAAAATAAGCTGCATTATAATGACTCCTCAGAACTTGATTCAATCAGTTTTAATGCCTCTTAAGTGACTGTTTTTATCTTGTAGAGAAGCTGAAGACTTGCAGTTGCTTGGACAGTTTTGTAAAAGGTTGGTGCTACTTAAGTAGAGTTTTTTTTCCTTATTATTCCAAAACCTGACAGTTTTATTACTTGATTTGTAACAGTGAATGATAGATTGATATAAAGCATCTATAGCACCCTAAAAACACCTACACAGCATGATCAATGTTATTCCGATCTGCAAGTGTTTGTAAAATCAATCAAGACTAAATCTACTTTAACAATATATAAATGTTGGTAGAATTGTTATAAAATTGGTATTTTTCCTTTTTTCTAGGCTGCTAGGTTGGACTGCAACAAATCTAATGTAAATCTTTATTGACTGTAAATAAACTCAATTTAGGGGTTGGTGTGCACTATTATCTTTATTATTACTATATTATTTCTTTTTAATTTATTATATTTTTTCCATCATGTTTAATCACTTGGTTATTCATTCATTGATTACAGAAATCATTTACTCAACATGTTCTATCAGTTCAAAGCTTATTTTGAAGTCATATGCAATTTTAGTATTTTCAATTGACTTCAGTTTTCTTTTTTTTGCTCTTTCATACGCAGTGTAAACAGTAACAGCAAACCAGAAAAAGCATATACACTTATAATTCTGGCTAGTAATTTGTAATGCATGGAAGTAACAATTAGAAAGGCTATCAGAGTTTCATTATATATTACATTTATCTAGTTTGGGAAGTATATTTGTCCATTTCTCCTTGAAATAAATTCAGTTTAAACAAAAGTAATAATAAAATATTTTTTTGTGGAAAGATTGCATCCACTACAAAGACTTTGAGAACATCACAGACAATGTTAACCTCCCTTATTGAACAGACACAGCTCTTTGATTTTCCAGCAGTGAGGGAGTGATTTCCCTCCGTTCATTAATTCATACAATCCAAATAATCACACTGCACAAGTGTCACAAGAAATCACAAGTTTCGTGTTCAATTTTGCTCCATTATAGTCATCAGTACAAATGATTCATTGGATTTTTTGTACAAAATGGCAGTTACAATTATACAGTCCAAAAATTGGATATAATATTTCGTATTGCATCAGTTGATGATGAAAAGTGTTCAGACCTTCCGTAGTCCGACTGCTCTTGGATGCACTTGTGATGTAGCATATCACAGCCTTTATAAACAGTGTTGGAACTCAACATACGATTCGACACTTCAAGGTGTTCAGACCGGCAGAAAAAAAACTGAAAGTGAAAAGTCCAAATTCGATTGTGAAATCAGTCGTCGTCGGACTCATCGCTGTCTTTGCGGTTGGTCGTTGAGCAGCGAATAGAAGAAATCAGCTGATCCTGGATCTGCTTTCTTGGGTTTTCTTCCAGTTCCGTCTTCATGGCTCCGGCTTCGGCTAACCGCCACTCCAATTCTGAAGGCAAAAACAATGACAGACGTCAGAAAAAAAAGAAAAAGGCATCAGGAGGCTTAACGTTTAAACACTAAGTTGACCCACGAAGAGAGGCAGCAGATGCAGTACAATTGATTCACTTGGTCACTTACTGATTGAAAGAAATACTGACAGGTTATTTAGGAGCGTATGCAATTAAATACAATCAATCAATCAAAATTTGGTACATTACAGAGTAGAAATCGTTAATTCAGACGTTATAAAGTCAAAAAATCTATATTCTAAAGTTCTATTTTAATATATCCAATAAACCATAAAACTGACATAAATGATAAGCAAATATTTTTGATAGTCTTTTATTGTATGCTACCCCATATAACAGAGACCTGAATGCACGTACCATCACACTTAAGGTTCATCCCACCAAAGACAAGCGGCCCGATGAACTGCGCCTTCATTTCGCCTTGGTGATAAACAAAAATGGTGGGTAGATTTCTGTCAGGGTAATTAGCGATGCATGTGGTGGAGATGGATTTCAGGAACTTGGTATCAGGGAATTTTTGTGCCAGTGTAGAGAGATGCTGGTTGATCAACGTGCACAGAGGAATTCTAGAAAACAAAGAATCATTATCCTCATGTTAGAAAATAAACTGCAACACTGATAGGAACAACCATCCATTCAACATCCAGCTACAGTTCAGAAATTATTTTGTGCCCATGCTTTCCTGAAAAATTGTGACTGTATGATTTATGTAGAATAAAAATACATGAAAATACACTACGAGAAAGTTACAGGTCTGGTTCAAGTAGTTTTGTCCGAAGAACAAAACAAATTTTCAATCTGGTGAAAGAATTCTCTCACATGTTTGTAGTATATTTTATATTGTTTTGTCACTTTTGTCTAAGCGTGTACAAGGACGACACAAGCAAAACCACCAAACTTACCCTTGTTTGTAGAGATGCAGCACCACCCAGATGCCTTCTCCAGCCTTGTTCACTTCTTGCACATAATCCTGACCAGAAATCTCCGTAACCTCCCCAAACACGTTCTTTAACTCCTTTGCTTTCCACTCAGCAAGTCTCTTCTGCCTGAGATTTTTTTTTTTTAAAGCATGAGGAAAAAGTGATTCAAATTCACAAATTCAACTGACAGCTCAAATTGATTTCATCGATTCATGTGAAACTTTCACCTGTACATCTCAATGGCAACCTCATCCTCCTCACTAAATTCATCCTCGTTCTCATCCAGCTCCTCCAGCGTCATGTTCTCATAGGTCTTCACTACAGGAAAAAAACATAATCAACAAGTGATTTTGTGCACTGCACTATATAATACAATAACTTGCTTTTCAACAAAGAGTGGCCTGGTGGTTAGAAACCTGAGCTTGTGATCTGAAGGTAGCCGGTTCAATTCAGAGAGTCAACTGGTCATGACTGAAGTGCCCTTGAGCAAGATACCTAATCTAAATATTGCCATTGCTCCAAATATTTTAAATGTTATACGCATTATATTAGGAAAAAGTGTACAGGATGCTTATGTATTTTATTAGTTTTCAATAGTTTGAACCGGTTATGAAGCTGAACTTCAGATGATCAAAAACGATTCTTACCAATGGACTGCTGCTGAATGATCTGCTCCTCTTCCTCATCCTCTTTTGGTGTTTCTTTGGGAGGAAGGATACCCTTCTTCCTCAGAATATCGTTCCACTCTGTGTCAGCATTTGGGTCCTAAAGCAAAATTGTTCAATAAATAAATGAGAATTAAGAGCGACACGGTGGTTCAGTGGTTTGCACTGTCGCTTCATAGCAAAACGATCGGCAATCTGAGACTTTCTGTGTGGAGTTTGCATGTTCTAGAAATGTCTGTGTGGGCTTCCAAGGGTACTCTGGTTTCCTCCCACAGTCCAAATACATGCAGTCAGCTTAATTGGAAATACAGTACTGAAAGTGTGTGCGTGTGTGTACCATTCAACAGACTGGTGACCTGTTCAGGTCTTTAGTGTAAGATAAATAAATAGATCATGCGATGATAAAGGTAGATGATGGACATTTAAATCAAGTAATGAATGGATTTTATTTATTTCTTAAAACAAGACACCAAACCTCGGGAGGCTCAAAATACAAATAATTCAGAATACAGCAATAATTTAAAAATAATTCTACTATTAAATACATTTATTTAAATTGCAATTGGCTAAAATATTTGCTGTTTAAATAAGTGTTCCCTACAATTAATCGTTGTCGTATGGTATTGTTCAAAGCTTATAAATACAACTTATTAACAATACATTTTAAACTATTATATATTTATTTTTCTTTTGTAATGGTAATAACCACCGATATTAAAATGCGTTTCTAGAATCAGGGGTAAATAAGGTTAAAACATACATTTAAAAGTAAATGTATGTTATATTAATGTTCAAAATAATAATAATAAGGAAGAAAAGCAAACAAACCTGCATGTTTAGGTGAAGGAGCGATTCAGGGCAGCTGTTCACCGAATACACAGAATCTCAGTCCGACTGGAAACAAGGTTCACTCCGTATAACGGACACAATTCCTCCCCCTCCAATTCAATAACGTTATCGATATAACCGGGACGATACATCACGATTATAATAATTAAACACCCGAAAATATATACAAAATATTAAGGACTTTTAGTAAAACTGTTAACTTAACTAAGGTACCCGAGACGGTAATCATGGAGCACCAACGTCCGTCTTGACCATATAAGGAGAAACAGGACCAACGCGGTCCAGCTCGTGCTGTCAGTCACTCTCAATAGACAAATAAGGACAAGGCGGCGTGCGGCGTGACGTCATCGATGTAGCACTGATTCCACAAGATGTCGGTTCAGTGAAATGATTTTATAACAGAAGTAACAGTTTGTGGAATTCCCAAATTAAAGATATAAACTGGCATAGAACATTTCTTTTAAATTTGTACTAAACAATAACATTGGAAAACTTTAGTAAAGTTTTAGTGGAGTTTAGTAAAGGTTTAGTGGAGTTTAGTAAAGATTTAGTGGAGTTTAGTAAAGATTTAGTGGAGTTTAGTAAAGTTTTAGTGGAGTTTAGTAAAGATTTAGTGGAGTTTAGTAAAGATTTAAAGGAGTTTAGTAAAGGTTTAGTGGAGTTTAGTAAAGTTTTAGTGGAGTTTAGTAAAGTTTTAGTGGAGTTTAGTAAAGTTTTAGTGGAGTTTAGTCAGGTTTAGTAAAGATTTAGTGGAGTTTAGTAAAGGTTTAGTGGAGTTTAGTAAAGTTTTAGTGGAGTTTAGTAAAGTTTTAGTGGAGTTTAGTCAGGTTTAGTAAAGGTTTAGTGGAGTTTAGTAAAGATTTAAAGGAGTTTAGTAATGTTTTAGTGGAGTTTAGTAAAGTTTTAGTGGAGTTTAGTAAAGTTTTAGTGGAGTTTAGTAAAGTTTTAGTGGCGTTTATTGGAGTTTAGTAAAGTTTATTTTAAAGTGTTAAATAATTTCTACCAAACTAACACTGCCTGTTTTGGTAAGACTGATGACAAATAATGACACAATATGTAAGAATGAACCATATAAATCATATTTACGTTTAGTTTTGTGTTAGTTTCTGGAATTATTTGGAAATGTGTGTTTGGCCAAACCAAAAAGAACAATCTTAAAATTCACCACCAATGAAAAAAAATGTTTATTTTTATTATTGGGTACGTTTCACGTTTATTAAAGCATCCAGTTTATGTTTGATGCTAGTTGGAAGTCGTAGCAGGGTGCACGTGCTTTTCCACAATTCATTCTGAAGCTCAGCATTGTAGGAAGTCGAAGATGATTTAACTGGGTTTCCTTCGTGTAAATAACAACCACTTAAACGTTCCAGGTCTGGAGATGTTACTGCATACACGGCTGTTCGTGCTGCTTGGGCTGGACTCTTTTGAAAAATTGAAAAGAAATATATATCTTTTTAATTATATAGTTCCTCCTGAACTAAGAAAACAATCCAAATCGTCAGCCTGTCTCTTTAACCCTACCCAACAGACAATTCAATTATGCTGGCAACATCAATATCATGCTCGCTTATACACATGATCTTACCCTGAAGAGCAGACAGGCTATGAGTTTCTTTCCTAGTTTTTCGGGAAGGCTTAGGTTGCAATACAAGTCAGTGTCCACTATACCCGGGTCAACGGCATTAGCTGTAACAGCGCAGCCATTCAGCTGGAGCTCCTTGTGTAGGTGATAAGTAAACAGAAGCTGGGCAAGTTTACTCCGAGCATAAGAAGCATGTGGACTGTCGTTCTGCCTTTATAATGAATAAAAGGAAAACAAGTCATAGTATCGAAAGTGCACTAAGTCATCATTCTGCTCACAGTTTGAGATGTGTGAATGTGTAACACATACAGGGTTAGAAAGTCCTGCAGGTTGCTATCAGACACGTAGTGCGCAGACGATGAAATATTGACCACTCTAGAACATTCCTGCTTGTTTCCAGAAAGAACCAGTATGTCCAAAAGTAATCGAGTCAGAAGAAAGTGACCCAGATAGTTAATGGCAAAGTGACGTTCATAGCCATCTTCCGTTTTCCCTTCTGGAACAAGCATAACAGCCGCTGAAACAGAAAGATCTTAGTGTTAAAGTGATATAAATGTCTCAACTAAAACAAGTTTTAGTCTTTTAATTATGTCTTATGCTCCAAATTTTACAAAACAATGATTAGATTAATATATTATTGTACAATTTGATTATAATACAAAACTCCCATACATTAGTGGGCTAAAGTAATAAAAGGTTACACACCATTGTTAATAAGCGTGTGAAGTGGGAGCTTTCGTTCCCTAAATCGATGTGCAAACTCTTGTATGGAGCTCAGCGAGGAAAGATCCAGATACTCAAACTCCACTGAAAAGCATATCCACACAGACACATGCAATGTTAATTACAATAATACAAACCATATACACTCCCCTAAATAATAAATCTACATTTTAAACTAGAACAAGTAAAGAAAATGTAGTGTCATAAAAGAAAAGTCAGATTCATCACTCCAGTCAGGTGAAATTGAGTGAACTGAACATCCCACCTTGAGCTCCTCTTCTTTCCTTCTGAAGCCTAGCCATGGCGGCGAGTCCTTGTTCTTCATTGTGAGAAGCTGATATGAAAACAGATAAATATAACACTTAATGCGTAAATTTTTTTTCCCATCGCGATACATTACAGTATGAGCATGTTTTACCTATAACAACATGCATTCCAAGTTCGAGAAGCTGGTTTACAATTTCGTATCCAATACCACGTGTTCCTCCGGTTACAATAGCAACCTTTCCATGCTGCTTGGGCAGAACTGAAAGACAACATTCATAAAACCAAGTGCAAAATATTACTAAGAACATACGTCTGTGTCACAGGGTTAAATTTCAGTTATTGATGCTATACATTAGTAATTATTAATTAATTACTACTCATTAATTACAATTCAGCCAATTTTCACCAACATTACATACATTAACAATATATAATCAGTATATAATATATAATCAGCTTCCCTCCACCAACGACTATATAATCAGTGAGGTACTCTCAGCATCATAATTACACTAAAATGGTACCGTGTTTCCCCGATAATAAGACACCCCCGATATTAAGACGTATCGGGGGTTTCAGGGGGGTCGGCTAATAT
>JAOUQU010406738.1:0-11811 GCA_028566735.1 Ammoglanis amapaensis
CCCGACCCGGGGATCGAACCCGGGACTTCTTGCTGTGAGGCGACAGTGCTGAACCACTCAGCCACCGTGCCGCCATATATATATATATATATACCGTAGATATAAAAATACAGTATATTACAAAACCAGATTACATAACACTAGTATATGCAGAGAGCAAATACTTGATTTACAACCGTGTACACTCCATTGTTTTGATGGCTATCACGCTCCATTTTGTGATCTGCATCGGTCCTACTTGCGGTCTGCGTAGTTTCAGAGTGTGTAGTTAGAATATTTTGCACATCTGGCACGACTGGTGACACAAAAGTTCTGTGGGGGGGTGGTCGCATCGCCTGTGACAATTTGATGCTAAAGACTCGAGGTGCGAGTTTAAGTGGGAGGGAGCGTGTCTCGTGATAACTTCATGGGCCAGAATAAAGACTTTATATTGAATTTGAGCAACAACCCAATGTCAGTAGAGTTGAATGAACTGCTGAATGATATGTGCCTGTTTGGGTTAGTTGAAATTCAGACACGCCGCCGCGTTCTGGACCAGTCATGGGTGATTTTAACAGGGAAACTTCCATTCAGTTGTTTTATGCGACCAAGCACTGGTTTTCAAACCATGTTTGCATCCAAAACCAAGCGTGCACATACTTTTGGCCATCTAGTGTGAATTTGCTGTATCAGGCCATCTCATCGATCAAGTTCTCCCATGTACGCCAAATAATCTTTCATCCTGCACTCAAAGTGTTTCATCCAGCCACCACGGATCACACTCATTACACACTCGTCCCCCCCAGATGTTCATTTTCAACAGGTGTGAGCTGGCATGATCTTCACACCTCTCCACTCTTTTTGTCCTGTGGGCTGGTGGGAAGTCTGGGTAATTTGAGAAGCTGGAAAAGTTTGAGCAGATGAACCCTCTGCGGTCTGGTAGCCCTGATGAGCTGGTGATGGGAACGTGGCAGGTTTCTAATCGCAGGCGTCTGCTGTGGTGTGGTTCGAGAACTGAGGCATTATTAATGCAATCAGGAATGGCTCCTGCTGAGGGGAGATAATGGGATTAAAGACGGTGCGGTACAGGCTTTTCGCTAAAGGTTAGCGTGGGTGAATTGGAGCTCGACGCTAATAAGCTGCTACTGTAGTCCGGGTCTGCGCCCCGCTGTGAAAGTGACATTGCTGTAATAATAATAATTATTGTACATTGTGCAGGATTCCATTAGAAGAGATTTAGCATTGGAGGGGTGCTCGTAATCCCTGGTGATGGGCACGAAAATGGCTGAATCTGAGTTAAATCATATTGTCTTTAAAATTATATCCATGCTTACAGTCGAAACATGTGGACACCTAACCGTAAGCTAATCTGCAGACATTAACAGTGACACAGTCCGTCTATTTTAAACAACCATTGCCTTTTTTTTGCAACCGAACGTTGCTGTGATGGGGAAGTGATGGCTTAGTGGTTAAGATATTCAGCTAGAGATGATCAGATCATCGCTGGTTCAAGTCCCACTGCAACCAAGTCACCATTGTTGAGCACCAGTATCAGACACTTGACATTAAATGACATGGAATTTGAAAAAGACCTCACTGACTCAATCACTCATCGCTATTTCTCCCACTTTCTGAGCACCTACAAGGCTGAAACTTGGCTCTGTCATTCCCAATTACATTCTTGGAAAAATAAGTTTTCTCACTTTTTTACATTCGATTCGGGTCGCGGTCACCAAAAAAAAAGTTTAGTACTCACATACCTAGAATGGGATATAAAGAGCCGCTGGTAATGTAGGACATTATGTACCAATCATGCAATATTACAACGTATTTTGCATCGTACATCGTACGTCCTTTCACATACAAACTCTAAAGCCCTCAGTCGCTCAAAACAATATTTTTTCAATGTGCGTGGAATAACTTAAGTCGTCTCTATCAACTTATTCACCGTAGCGAAGCACAAGTATAGCACCAGTTTATAAAACATGTAGCTGGATTTCATTGAGCTTTTCTTGTAGAAACGCTCATGGTTTGCGCTGACAAATCAGCCTGTCGGTTTCTTTTCTGAGGAAACACATGATGGAAGTGAGACATGAGTGAATTGTAGAAGAGCAAAATAAAAACCAAATGGTTTTTAGTCTTTTAGAAGGTTTATTCATAAAATGTACATACAAGTTTAATATGCAGTGCATGACAAGATCTATATAGTCATAGTCATATCACTTAAACCGGACATCTCAGTACGGTGACCATTAAATATAAATGTAAATATAAATAGGATGTGAGTATTATAGACATATCATTCATTAAAATTAAACAAATCAATGATTCATTCATTAACTCTTACACGAGAAGTAGAATTTATAAATGCACTTCAACAACAAGACCCTTGACATCAGTTCTTTCCATCCAGTCTTTTGCCCGATCGTTTACATTCAACCTTTCATGGAGTTGCAACCGAGACTGCTGGAACTGATGCGGTCCAACCTTCCTCCGAAGCAGCCGGAGTAATTCTTGCTTCTTGTGGAGAGCAGGAGATCTATGAGGTGTTTCCTCTGAGCGTCCAGTCCCTCGTCTGTGTTGCTTTCTTCGGGCAGAGGCGCTTGGTCATCTCTGTCTCGCTCTCTGGTTGGAGAGCTCTGACTCTGACTTGACACCGTATTCCTGTCGTCATAGTCCACGGCTGCTTCGGCGTCCTCCTGTGCCGCCAGGGCTTCCTCGAATTGCTGGAGCAAGTTCTAAGGGGATTTAAACACATAGTAAGGGGATTAGTGGTCGTTTTGAGTAAAGGTATAGAGATCTGGACGGGAAAGTTCTGGATATTGAGTGGGAGAACCAACCAAATTAAAATATATAGGCTCACAAAATAAATAGAAAATTGATTTGTGATTTTTAAAGTTGTAATGATCAATATAGCATTAAAAAATAAAAAGAATGAATTGCTTTATTCATGGGGGGGGGGAGACTTATGAAGCACACATCAAAACTTTCAAATAATTATTTTGTTTAGTTTTGTCAAGTCTGTTTCTTGTCCCAAACCAATTAGTCTTAATTCCAATTGTTTCAATACCAGAACCCTAAACACCCAAGCCCAATGCAAGCAAAAGTAATAGCAATGCAGTTGAGCAGCTAATTAGCAATGTGTCAACTATCTGTGTCTGTCTGTCTGTCTGTCTGTCTCTCTGACTTTCTATCTTTGTGTTTCCCCCCAAAAGTGCTTTTTCATCAGACTCCAAGAAAGGACAGCAAATCTATTACTTGGTTTCTTTGTGGCAAACAAAACTGTGAATTTTAGCAAAGTTAAGGCGCTCTTTGTTTTTTGTTGTTGCTTTAATGGGGGGGGGGGGAGAGTCCCAAACTAGGTCTTTTTGGATCCCCAGAGACCCCCTGCAATGAGTTGGTCTCCTTTTACTCGACTTTTCAGGGTAGCATTTGTCACAGGAGTAGTACTTGACACTTCCAGACACAATTGAACTACATGTGTGAACTACATTTCCCAGAAGCCCTAACATTGATTAGCGCTAACTTGCAGCACCTGTGCTTTACTTAACTCTGAAGTCCTGTCGTCCATTTGTACTCGGTGCCATGTTGTTTATGCCCATATTTGGAGTTCCGTCTCTAAGTGGAAGTTCTCTATGGCTGGAATAAACGTGGTTTATATCTTGTATTATGTGAACGTCACAGGATCTGATAAATTTCGAGATAATTTAAGAGTCGTAAGGAGAATAATGCTACGAATAATAAACAAATAAATAAAGTCACTGTCATGTACGTCTAAAAGTATTATTAATCTCAAGGAACCAAAGAGTTTAGTTGTGACCGAATCAACTGACGAGATTTATATTTAGTTTGCTTTCGGTCCTAGAATTGCTTGCTGTGAAGGATAATTAAAGATTGGACTTTATTAAACTATAACCGAAATCGCATCTTATGCTGTGTTCGTTTGCTTTCATGACGCGCATGCGCGGGATTCTGTAGGTGAGTCAGATTTTGGCACAACACCTGAAAGTTTCTGAATAAAGCGCTTTTCGAAATTCTTTGTAAACTGTAATAAAACATATAAAGAGTTTGTTTGGTCACCCTATAGCTAGCATCATTTTGTTTATGCCCATATTTGGTGTTCCAGATTTTACAATGAGAATTCATAACATTTATTCACTACTGGACAAGATAGAAACAATTTTTTTTCTATCTTGTCCTGTAGTGAATAAATGTTATGAATTCTATACATTTTTTATATGTATTTTATTTTCTCCCGAACACAACTCGATTCGCTGAATTATGAGATTAAGAGTCGAAATAAGAATAATGCAAGAAATAAGAACTGTGAGCTATTACTACAGCAGAATTGACGTCATTAGATGGACAGCTGATTAAACCAATCTGAACTCTTTATTTAGAAAAAAAACATTCCAAACGGCAATTATCAAACTAAAAATGTTAAACGTGCTAAACTCTTATTAAAATTAACAACTACTACATAATTCTTATCTTCAGTGACATTTATTTGGTACTTTGTATGAATAATTATGAGTATAAGTGGTGCTCTCATTGCTGTAACTCGGCTTATCGACTTTATATCTGAATATGAATTTCGGCCGACTACTATTATCTTCCATTTAGGGCTTTTCCTTTCTTCTAGTTCTAGTTTTGTTCCCAAACAACTGCATTTTGTGTAATATTATGACAGTGTTAGCAGTTCCAGTCCTGAATTATCAGTGTAAGTCTTCGTTTACCTCAGTTTCACCAATTTCACCCAAATTCCATGAAATGATGGAATATTTGAGGGTGTGTTATTTATTTCAACAGATTTACCACGATTGTTATTGTTTATGACGTTGAATACACTTGATGTTCCCCAAGCATTCCTTAACTTCTAGAAATAAGTGTTTGTGTAGGTGTGTATGCCATCATGGATGAATATCTGAACCAGCATCACAAAACAGCAACATCGCTATGACTGTTTATCTATTTATCTATCTACCCATCCATCCATCTACACCTCATCGGACCACACCAATCAGATCAAACTTACCTTAAGCTTGTCGATGCCATTGGCCGAGCCATGCCTACTCAATACGTGAGCTTGTACGGTTAGCTGGTGACAGATCAGGACCAGTAGTCCTGTTAAAATAAGTCCTTTAACCATCCTTGCCTCGCTTTTCTAACAGACTCTGACTTTCTGGCTCTGGAGTGGCTGACTTCTTCTTTTATTGAGACACTTGACTGAACAGGACATCCTTTCATGAGCCATGTGGTGAGCATTCCAACACCTCAGTTCTGATAAGTCCTCTGAGTAGATTTCCTTTTAAGTGGCTGTTTGCTGGAGTGTGATTTGCATTTTACGAGAAGCGCTGGTTAGCTGACTGTCAGTGACCTAGCGGGCAAAATTTAAGGGCAGGAAGAAGAGGTGACGTTTGCTGTCGAGTATTCGTCCACTAGACATTCCTGACGTTGTCCGAGCATCGGGTCAGTGCTGATAACTTCAACATATACCAAAATTATGTTAGCAATGGATGTTCCATATTTAGATGAGAAGCTTTTCCGGGAGAGGAAAATAGAACACTGGTAATCGCCCACTTTGCGATCACCCTTGTGGGTAATGGAACTTTTCCTTACTTGCTACCACATCATATTTCCTCACATCTCAGCGGGTTTGAAAGAGAATGCAATTACAACAGTGGCAACTTGGTGGGAGTAGGGTTTGAGCCGGTGACCTTTTGGTCTCTATCCCAGATTCTTAGCCACTAAGCCATCACTGCCTTTGTCCATTGTGTATCCTTCAATAGTCCGCCTAGTTTAAATGCAGAGCATTGGCACACAATTATTTATGGTTCAGTCTGTAGATAAAACAGTTCCAGTAATAAACATGTTTTTTATTATGTGGTTATAGCCAACAATTGATTTTCTTTCTTCATATGGATGGTCTAAAACTAGGTGGCTTTAGGTGCTTCTGGTAAAGTGATAAAGCTGCTTCACTGTCCAAGGTGCTGAATGAGAAATCTTTCACACTGCAGCATACAACAAAGACTGGGACCTTCATGTATGGGTTTCTACCCAAATTACCCATGGCTATAATCGACTAAATGTGTCTTTTTTTTTAGTCATGAGTAAATAAATTAAACGAAGGACCATTGACTTTGTGAATCTGACTTGGATGAAGCTTTAGTATTTGAATAGATGAGTAAAAAGGAGTGGGATTTGTTGGGTTGTGTATGGTTGTGTATATTTATTTAGAATAGAACTCCACATGTACACAGATGCAAATTTATGGTACTCTATCTTAGCATAACCCTGCTTGTTTAAAAGTAATAAGTAGTAATTCAGCATGTCTGTAGCTGTTTAGTTTGAAGGACTCAGGCAAGGACCCAACAGTGGTTACATTGGAAAGACTGTATTAGAACTGTCAATCTCTGGTTAATAGCTTAAAATTTTACCCACTAGACTACCATTGAACTCTGCATTGTCACCAAGCCCCGATTAATAAGAGAGATGGGCCATGAAGATGATCTGGCATAAAACCCAGCACAATTAATATGGGCTTTACAATGTTTATTTAAAATTATTTAATAGTATAATCTTTTTGGTCATTTACAATATTCTTTTCACTTCATCCATTCAGTCAAATACTCATTTACACTCGTTAGGGGGCCACAGTGAGCACACATGCCTGGTGTGGTGTGCAGCCCTAGCCTCAGTTCCCATTGAAGAGATAGGGGTTTGGTGCTTTGCTCAAGAGTGCTTCAGTCGTGACCGGTCAACTATCAGAATCAAACCAGCAACCTTCAGATTACAAGACCACTAGGCCATGACTGCCTCATAAATCCACTGCCAAAAGATGTGCAAAACAAATTTAAATAAATGTTTGTTTTGATCATCATTGATTTGCTGTATCATCTGATGCCTTTCTTAGCACAATAATTCCTATTTAACCAGGCTTTAGAGCACCACTACACTGCTTTATGCATCCAAATGGTTAGATTAGGAGCTCTTAGGGGAAACTTGAACCTGGACCATCTCACTGGAGAATCAAACTCAGGACCTTCTTGCTGTGGGGTAACAGTACTACCCATTGATCCAGCATGACCAGGTCAATAAATTATAAATGCCATTGCTAAGGGGGGGGGGGGCAACAATCTTTTCTTTAAATCTTTATTAAATAGTACTTCAGTTTACTACCTTGACAAAAATAAACCAGGATTTTAAATGTTCACACTATTAATTATAATAACAATAATTTTAGAACAAAATTTCAAATAAATAATATCTGAAAATGTTTATTGCACATTTGATATACACATTGTTTAAATAAATAAAATATAAATTTATTCTTAGACAGATTTAAATAAATATTCCAATAAATAAATGGACAATTAAAAATTCATTTGGTGGCTGATCAGCATGGGGAAGGACAGTACATAGCTTAAGACTTCATTACTGTTTTGAACCTGAAACACAAAGAAGCAAAAGGGAATCCATTAATGATTTAAAATGTACTAATTTGACTACTTATACTGTATAAAGAGAGTTCTTGGTATCGATTCATGGTGTTTTACACATTTGTCAGTATATAGTGTATAATACACCAGTATATAAGCCTTCATTTCACATGACTGTTACTTACCATTGCGTCCGACGGTGTTGCAGCCCAGACTGGACATGGATCCGATCCGATCCAACTTGCGCCCAAAACAGCTTGAGTGTTTTCTAGACCCGGTGTCCTGGCGAACAGACTTCAGTTCCTTAACAGACAGGAATTGTTTTGCAATGGCCTCCAAGTTTGGCAGGACCTCCCTCTCGTCCTCCGGAAGCTCAGTATCATTCATTCTGACAACATCCGGTACCTGGGTTTGAGTGGGGAGTGATACTTCCAGCTGGCGGAGCAAAAACTGCAAGAGAATTTTAACATCTTAGACCTGTCTCCAATGGTATATTAGTGTGATTTTTTTTGATGTTCTCTTCAAGGTTTTGTGGGGTTTTTCAAGGGGCAGAGTTTGAATTTTTGTCTTCCCAGCCACGTGGTAGTAGAGCCAAGATTCGAACTACAGAGTATATATTTTCAAGACTGGTGTGCTATTGAAATATTTTATTAAATTATATTCCATTCAAGCAGAAGATACTGCA
Organism: Ammoglanis amapaensis; assembly: GCA_028566735.1. Taxonomy (NCBI): domain Eukaryota; kingdom Metazoa; phylum Chordata; class Actinopteri; order Siluriformes; family Trichomycteridae; genus Ammoglanis; species Ammoglanis amapaensis. The sequence goes on from JAOUQU010406738.1 coordinate 8,104, forward strand.
ACTGATCAGTCATTTATATTTCAATTATTCAATTATTCACCCATGGGTGTCGATCCGGATCCATAATGCCTGCTGGTCCTTGTTCTAATCAAACCAGGAGGTCACATGATCTCTCTGACACCGGCTTATTAAACTATTGAAATCAATAGTCAACACTGAGGATTGGTTTGAAACTGCTGTAGTCTGATCAGCATCCTATGATCTCTATATATAATATACCTCAGAGTACCCTTAGTCCTAGTGGCACACAATTTCATACATTTTAATAGACAACATATTAAAACATACCTTTAAGACGTCTACATCTTCTCTGGTCAAGGAAGCACCCCGGAGAGGATGAGAACTCGAAAGTGCCGAAGTTAAAAGCAGAAGAAAACAAGCAGAAGGAATGTAAACTGGTGCCATCTTCTTTAAGAACTATGTGAAACTATTTCTATTGGTATTACTATGAATATTTTCTGTCTTTTCGATCTCTGTGTCTGAGCACTAGTTGTGATCAGGGCCTCCTTTATACCCAAAGTCTGTCTGTTGAAGTTATGTCAAGAATTAGCAATTGCATTCCAACACCTCCTTTGATAAAGCTGGCTGTCGGAAATAAGTCCTTTTTAAGCCTCATCCTCATAGATACGAGTACCATGACATGACTCAACAGGCCGTGTTTAGATACAGAGCTTCCTTAAAATTACGACGCATTTCCGCAAATTGAGCAAACTGCATGATGAATTATGAAAACGAATACCATACACTATCTAACCAAATGTATATTGATACGTGGTTATGAGCTGGAGTGTGTTTTCTTTATTTTATTTGGGTGAATTCAGTCATAAAAGCATTTGTAAATACAGTTTAGTCTAACTACAGTCTAATTTAGCATTGCTGGTAATTAATATTGCAATTTATCCCGTAGGACTGTAAGGGTCAGGGCTCCTCGCAGGTAATAGAATTCTCCCCATACCTTTAACAAACATAAAACTGTAATTATAGTTTACTGTGATTGATTTTAGTATACAAGCTTCTAGGTCTGGTAATACCCGGACTTGTAATGAGGTTTCGATGGTAGGCCTAGGGACTTGAATTTAAGCTGAGAAAGAGTAAACATATCAGCTTAATAATTAAATTCTTATTTAAGTTTTCGTGCCTCCAATTTGACTCCAATTCCCATAATGCCACAAACACATAACTACTGATCAGAATCACTTGACACCAGATTATTGATTATTATTTCCTGCTTATACATACAGCATATATGACTAGCCTATTAGCATTGTGACTTCTTTTCTTTTAGATTTTTTGCCTTGGATGTTTGATTGATTTATTGTTTGTCTTCTATCTTTGTCCATTTTGACTGTGATGTTTATACTCATGTTACATTTACTTTGCTGCAACTGACCCAGGCTTTTTTGGGACTAGCTGTAATAAACTAGTTGTAAAACATGGTGGCGGTTCAGTGGGAGTCTGTACTGACCTCCCAGCTAACAAAAATACTGTATTTTGATTATGGAAGCATTATTTTTGTCTAATTTTCTTAACTCCTTTACTTTCTTTAAAGTTATGAATGTGTTTAAAGAGCATTTCCTTTACCTCATTGAATTTAGGAAATTCAGGAACATTGTGTTGAAAAACTGTATTTCCAAAATTGTGAAATTATTTTGTCTAGCTGTAGAAATGTTTTATTAAAAAGTTCACACGTTCAATTCAATTTTTTTGGTTTACAAAAGTTAAAAGAACGTTCATATGTTAAATGTTGCACTTAAATACACATTTCAACTCATTAACTTTAACAATTTTGTCAAGGTAACAAAATGTTTTGTAATTACAGTTAGAACGTTTGCTTATAACCTTATTATACATATAACCTTTTATGTATAATACGATAGTGGTATTTCAAAGGCATTACTAGTTACTATTTATGAGTAGCTTTTGTTAGATTATGTAGCCAAATTATTATATGTATGAGAAGTCCATGTATCAGCCGTTATTTTACAGTTTATATAATTTTATTATGAAAGTTAATAAGTTATTTAATTCGGTTAAATTTATTCTATTTAATCTCTTTCTTAGGTCGGTTATAATGTATGCCCACCAAACAAGAACATTCTAACCTACTAAGTATTTCGTTTATATTTTGCTGATCAAATGGGCCATTTTCTTTACTTTGACACTATGCTAGCACAAGACTAACACCATATTTCATTCATGTATCTACAATTTATTTCTAAAATACACCAATCCTACTTTTGTAATAGTCAAGTCAAGTCATGACAGTGTTGCCGGTTTACCACTTTTTCTTCCCTTGTCCACTTTAACAGATTCTGACCCCTGCAGACCGGGAACCCCACAAGACTTGCAGTTTTGGAGATGCTCATACCAATTTGGCACACAATTCGGAAAATGTCGTTTTCCACTGTTCATCGAGTCGACACCCATATTATGCAAAATATTTATTTTGTAGCAACATGCACTAACATATACAGAATATCTGAACATAAAATAAATAGATGTGACGATACACGGAATTCAGAAACAGTAAAAAGCAGCAGATGACAGGATTAAAAAAAACAATTATTTACAATTTAGTCATCAAAGTTAGCACAAGATACATAACAACCGACGACAATGATCGGAACACGACTGTAAACATGTCAACAGAAGAGATGTGGCCTGCCCGTGGAGTTCAAGTAAGACTTTCCAACGTCCATTTCCAGCATGATGCAGGTCTAGAGAAAGAAAAAAAAAACACACACACAAGTTTTGTTTGAATAAATCAACTGAAAGTTGTGTTTTCTTTGTTGGCACTACTGTAAAGTCAAGATTTGTTTTAAACACTTGAACCTTTAAAGAACCATATAAAATGATTTCTCTAAAAGCTTGACATGGGCAATACTTGTATTAACTGAGTAATTTTTAAAAAGGGAATTTGTGTTGTTGTTGTTGTTGTTGTTGTTTATCGGTGTTTTAACATGTTTTACACACTGATTATACTTGATTCATCAGTTTCAATTCACAATGACCGTTAATGGACAAATTCATCTACAGTTACCTCACATACACACATACATACACACACACACACGCGCGCGCGCGCGCGCGCACGTTCATTTCAAACCCGCGTGTCGACTCACCTGACGCATTCAGCATCCGAGTCCACTAAAGGAACCGATTCTCTCGAGTCGAACCCCGAAGCAGCTCCTCAGTCCTCCTTTCTTGAAGCGGCTGCGTTTGGACACGGTCAGGATGTCTCCGAGTAGCCGGTCTAAGGCGTTCTCTTTAACCGCCAGAGCAGCGCTGATGTCGCCGCCGGCCCAGCCGCCCAGAGCCCGGCGTTCCACGGTTCCTCCCTCGCGCTCTCCCTCGCGCTCTCCCTGCACCTGCGCATGCGCGTCCGCCTCCGCGCTGAAGAGAGCAACGTTCCCGGCTCCTGCCGCTGCCTCCTGTTGCTCCTCCAGCAGCTCCCTCAGGCTCTCCTGAACACAACAGCATCAGTATGAACTCCTGACAGGAGAACAGCCGAGGGTAGGGGGTTGTATCCGAAAGTAATTTTAACGTTTTTGAATCATTATAGACCTGTATAGACTTATTTCCCATGGAATTGTTCTCACAAGAGTGCACTATTAATATTAAGCAATAATAATAATAAATAAATAAACTTTTCAATAAAATAAAATGCCATGCGTTTCATTTTTTCACCATTTTTCATAAATCTAATAA
>JAOUQU010406749.1:0-11810 GCA_028566735.1 Ammoglanis amapaensis
TCATTGGTAACTTTCACTATTATGAGCTGTTTTTAGAACAGGCCCGCGGGCGACTCATGAGGTCCTCGCGGGCGACATGGTGCCCGCGGGCACCACGTTGGTGACCCCTGGTGTAAAATGTTATAAAGGTATTGGTTAATTTCTATTTAAAGTTTAGCATCCGCGTGGCTGGAATTATTGGTGTGTATGAGTTACTGGATTACACACAGTTATCCAGTTGGTCATTTGGAATTCCATTAATATAAAAAGCAAATACAGCGGTTCCTTGATACACAACATCGTTTAGAATGCCTTTACCTTTCATTACACATATACAGATATGCAGTAGAACAAAAATCTTTGTCACAACCCAACTTGTGTGGGAGATGGGTCACAGTGCAGTATCAACCATCATACAGAGTCTCTGGAGCAGACAGAGTAAAGGGTCTTGCTCAGTGAGCCAACACTGGCTGTGGAGCTGAGCTGGGATTCGATCCCCTAATAATCTGGTTGATGGGGGAAAGCTTGATCAACCCAGAACCAAAAGGGAGTAGAAATAGGAACAGCGTAGCATAGTGGATGTTGAATTTATAGCATAAGGCTGCTCTGCACGATGGGGTCTTTAAACGCTGTGTAAGAAATCTGACAGGCAGCTGAGCAGAATACTTGAGGAATGGTTCTGTTAAGGGTTGCACTCAAGATGTGAACAGTAATTTACTCATCTATATTGCACTCAGAAAGAACTTGAGCTTCAGAGTATTTTCCCCATAAGGATGTAAGGGAAATATGTCCCACTGTCTGAGGAAACTTCATGTATTTTAGTATTTTATGTAAAACTTCTATAGCAAACGGTTATAGAAAACATTTAGCAGCCATTGTACTTTACTACTTAACTATTACTTTGTGTTGATTCACTATTTTTATTGTATTGCCGAGATCATGGATGACCAAATTTCATAGTGGAATGTGATGATGAGAATGGAATAACACTTTTTTCAACATATACAAAATACAAAAATATTTCTTATGTGTTAACTTTTTGTATGTGCGTTGTAAAAGTTAGCTTTAAGATTAAAGAAATCTTGAGTTACAAATTCTAGCGTTGAGGCTACACATTTCTTATTGAATGGTGTTGCGTGTAGTTAGTAGTTAGAGTTTAGTCGAGGTACCACAATAATTGCATAATCAAATGTATTATTTTGTACTCTGTCCTTACATCGAACCTTAAGGTTAAAAGCTGCACACTTGTCCTGGAGAGTCAGATAATACTTCACACATCACAGTTGTATGAGACCGCTCAGGTTCGGATGGTGACTTGAGAACCCACCACCTGTCCTGACTGTTAACATGAGGTGTCACATAACCCCCAACTGACACTTACTTTCTAATAAAAGCATATATTGAGACCATTCCACACAGGAGGGAATCCCTTTAACCAAATTGTATACACAGTGTCGTATTGGACACTCTAACCTAACATGCAAGTAGCTGTGATTAGGACAAATCGAACCAGTCTAAATCCCATTAGTTTAATACCCGTACCCATTGTTTGGTTTTATTCTAGCAGGAACCAAAATGTCTTGACTTCATATCCTACACTGGTTTTAAATTTTGCTGCCATAATAGTATTTCAAACCTTGCTGACGATACAAACACTACAGTGAGTGATGTAATGACAGAGGTGAGCCCACTGAGGCAAGGTTTTCTTCTGCTTTGTTTTCTTCAAAGCAGCCAGGTTCTGGTGGTTAGAGAACTGGGCTTTTGATTGGTAGGTTGCCGGGTTGATTTCAAGAGTTACGATTTAAGTGATCTAGATCTTGAGCTCCCTGGGCACCTGTTTAGGGCTGCCCACTGTGCTGGGCATATGTACTCACTGGCGTCCCCTGGTGTGTTTATTTATTTGTGTAAATATGTGCTTCACTGAACGGACTGGGTTAAATGCATATGAAGAAAAAGAATTTGGAATCTTTTCACAAACACATTCTTTTTTTTGGGCAGTTATTGAAATATAAACAGTAGTCAGCTGATTTCAAAAAGCAAAAATTGGGGAAAAATGTATTATGTATACTACTCATGGGGTCTTATTATCTCATAAAGATCTGACCTACTTTGTATCAAAGTCTGAAATACTGTCAGTGGAATCACAGTGAGTGCCACCACAGTGACTGAGGTAATTGGATACATCTAGGGTAGCTCAGTGGTACCGTTTCCTCACAGCAAGGACTCTTTTATTTTTTTAAGGGTTGGATTTTTAGGTGGGGTGGTCCAGGTTCTTTCTGTGTGGAGTTTGCATGTTCTTTCTATGTCTGTGTAGGTTTCCTTTTCGAGTTCTTCTACAGAAAGCATTGAATTGGTCTTTAGCTCTAGTTGCAAGCTCAGATAAATAGGGATTGTTGTGTCAGGAAGAGGATCTGGTGTAAAATGTATGCAGGTAATCATTGATAATAAGAATCACAGTCTGCTACAGTCACAATGAGACACATTCAGGGCGAATACACCAAACACTTGAACAGTTTGCCAGTCTGTTGCAGGGTCCTAACACAAACACACACACACACACACACACACACACACTATATTTTAGTGTCTCCAATTAACCTGACAGCATGTCTTTGGGTTGTGAGGGGAAATTTGGTTATCTCGAGGAAACCAACACAGACACAAGAAGAACACACACTCCAGACAGAAAGCCTCGGATTGCCTTACTCGGGAATCGAACCCCGACTACTACTTCTCTGTGAGGTGATTTATTCATTGTGCTACTTTGTATTCAACACTAAAATACTGTCAGTTTAATTTAAATCCAAATCTTGCTCTTGATCCATAAGCAACACAGTGCATGAGGTATTCACAAGGCTGAACCTTTTGAGGTCATCTTTTTTTTATATTCATATTATTTTCATTAATTTGATACTAAATAGATTTGGATTTTTATTGGGGAAAATGCATTTAAATAAGTGATTTAAATTTATTTCCAAGAGCCGGTGTTTGAGCTAATAAAATGTTACTGGGCAGAATGTGTAAACCTTTGTTACATTCACATTCCCTATGGGTATTACGTGCAAACATTAGAAATTATTTTACTAGTGAAGCCTCTCCAGAATTCTCATAAAGTTCTGACCCAATGCAATTCTTAAATAATGTCTGTAGAATCCAAATTGAAACATGTTGATGAATCAGAAGCACCACAGTGAGTGACGTTATGCCAAGCGTGAGCACATTGAGGCCAGGTACAGTCCTAATTACACGCTGGCAGTGTTGAAGAGATTCTATTGTTCTGGTGCAGAGACGAAGATGAGTGAGCTGGAACACGTCATTATTGTTCAGCTTCACTAGACTTAGTTGATGGTATAAGAGGATGATTACAGTCTGTGGATCCGAATAGAACATGATGCAGTCAGAGTAAATGAGCAGCTTATCTATCATGTTTATCTAATAGCTGATGGTACAAGTGAGTAGTGTGTTACTGTCTACACATCACTTTGAATGTGACAGAATAGAACTGGATGAATGTGTTTAATGTGGGGATGTTAATGACTTACAGATTAACTCCATCGATAAAGTCATTGTGGAATTAATGCTGGCAGTTAAGAATTGCTTTAGTGGCGCAGTAGAAAAGGTACTGGATCCTAGATCTGCTACCAGCTGGTCAGCCATCACATCACAATGTTACAGAAATTGACATTGGCTGTAAGTTGGCTGTAAATTGACTTAGGCAGCTGTCTAACTAGGATCGAGTTCTATTAAGTCATGACAACTTGGACTGCGATTAAATCACGTCTCATTATTAAGCTAATACAGTTATCACTGTGCCATTCAAATCAATGAGACAAAGTGGCACATTTATTTAGTATATCAAATAAAGTTTAGTATCTGTAGTTGTCCTCACCGTTTCTGGGTGGAAACCAGAGGAAACCTTCTCTCAGAGGAAATCCACTGAGACAAGGGGAAACCGTTCACAAAGCAAGGTTGGACGGATCCATTTGGTAATCAAACCCACACCTTTCTTGCTGTGAGTGACCGTGCTATTCACTGTTGTATTTTTGTTAACTGCTAATTGTTGATGGAATGGCTGATTTGATTGATTTTGTTGAAGATTTTTTAACTTTTGTCCATTTATCTTGGGATCACATGCCTGGTTCTCCAAAGATGATGAGATACATTTTTGCAAGATAATTCATTTTGTGTCTAAATGATTTTTAAAAAGATAATGATTTTAACTTTAACTTTTGATTTACCAATAATTGTGTTGTGTGAAAAGAACACTTATGAAAGATTTATCATATCAGCAGCTCTTAATAGGCTTTTGTGACCAGTTAGGCAGCTGAAATCCATCAGCTGCTGGAGTTCATTTCAAGGTTTGACAGAGATGTTTTTCTCTGGTTTAAGTGGCCTCTACTTCACTTTGAACTGTCACTCTGCTGCATCTCTTGCTTTCTTTTTCTGTGTCTAAAAATGATTCTAAACCACCAATCAAAACCCCATTTGTAGTGCGGCGTTGGGATCTCTCTCGTGTGTGTGCACATTTGTGTGTGTTTGTAATGCATGTCTGTGTGCTGCATGGCACTGAATAACATTTTGAGCATGATTCAAATTTTAATAGTTAGCTAGATATTAGTTAACTTGAGCTATAATTAGTTGGATAAGTCATTGTTATCTGTTTAATTGTATTGTATGCTAGTTTGTTGATGTCTCTTTTAACTTTAGATACTCTAACTGCATTTTTGATACACGGTGCATTTAGAGTGACTGAGGAGAGAGCACGACTAAGGTTGGTACAGTAATGGTGAGATCTGTTTCAGGATGTGTATTAAATTTCTCACAGCTTTTTATAGTGACTTGCAGAAGTATTGTGTGTGTGTACAGGAAAAAATCCTTGTTTCTGATTGACTGGCAGGTGTGTGATAACAACCTGACCTTATACCCGAACATCTCTGAAGTAGATACGGTAAAAGATATAATAACATTTCGGAATGAATACATCCATAATAAAGTCTTTCACTCCTTATTTTAGCACTCGTGCTCAATTTTGTGGGCTTAATGGAGTTTTCAGGCCCCCTGCTGTACTTTCACGTGCCTCATGATGAACAGTTATGGCAGATGTCATCACAGAATTTAAAATAACAGTTCAACATCACGCTAAACCTAAAACAGTGGGTGGCCCAGCGGATAAATAGGTAGCACCAGTTTGGCTTTTTGTGTGAAGTTTGCAGATTTTATCTGATTGAGTTTTCTCGTGAGTGCTCTGGTTTCCTCCCACAGTCCCAAAACATACAAACATGCATTTCATGAACCAAATTGAACAATACAGGATTTTCTGTATTGTACGAATGTAGTTCACTTCTTACAATGGAAACATTAGTTATCATTTTAACTGTAAATGATTATTATTGATGTTTAATTTATGATGTGTAGTGGTGTATAGCCTATTGATTTATTTAGAATTTCTGGCTTTTCAGTGAGTGTGACTTTATATCTGACTATATAGCACAAAGTGAGACATTATCTGACATGCTGGTGTGTTGTGTCAACACTACTAACACTGCTAGTACATCACCCCAACAAAAAAAAACCCAGTTATGTTAATCATATAGACTTGATTGGCTGAAAGAATCAGACCCAAGGTATCTGCATTAGTGAGCTTGTAGCATTGTATAAATTATACAAAGTTACAAACTAGACATTTCCTAAACATTTTAGGTGTATTCCTTTAATAAAAGGTTGTGAATGTCCCTCTGGTGTAGTGCAGTTCAGTTATTGCCTCTCCATGCAGTACAGACGGATCATTAAAGCTTTGCTATTATCTGTCACAAAAAAGTGAGGGTTATCTGAAGCTGACTGAGCAGAACCGGTCCAGATCACTTGGATGAGAGAAATGAGGCCATGTATTCATTCATACACGACGCCAGATGAACGTGATCCGAGTCTGCATTTAGAAGGCACACTGGATCCTTTGTGTAAAGATTTATTTTGGTGCCATTGTTTCGTATCCATTTGTGATGTATTTTCTTCCCATAATATGATTATAGTTAATAAGTTCAGTTTTATCTGACCAAATCTTACTCATTATTTATATGTGTCAAATGGTTGGTATAGGGGTTCAGTAGGTAACACTTTCTTGGGTTTACCTCCCAGGTAGCTCTTTGTAAAGGAAGTTTACAAATTGAAAATCTTACTGTAAATAAGTTGCAAACTTGCTTTCCAGAATGCACTTCTCTTCTTTTTTTGGTTGATCATGAGGAGTATCCTTTACTTTGTCTATTGTACCCATTTATCTGTCCAAGTGCTACTCTAGACTGGACTTTTTTCTTTTTTGGTTGTGACTCATATGACCTACTATTGTCCAACTTTATTAAGGCTTTTTGATATTGTCTAAACACAGCTTCACATGATGTTTGCTTTTTAAATTCTCATCCAGTATACATTCTGTGGGTGAAGATCACAGGTTGAAAACTTCTGGTTTAACAACTGAGGTTTGGAGACCTTGCTCACATGCCCAATATGGGCAACCTAACTGTCGTCAAGCTTGGTCCAGTGACCAGTTTCTATTCCAGTGCTTTAACCACCAGACCTTTAATTCTATGTTGCTTGACTTTACTGCTAAGTATGCTTTTAAGGTTTCGTTATTCTAAGTAGCATCTGATAAATAAATGGTTTCTGTCTGTTCTCTCCTTACCTGCACTGATTTTATCCCACTATCCACTAATGACTGTTTTTACTGTGTGCGATGTGTTAATAGTGTGTTTGTCTGACCAACATTTCTTTTTTTCTCTCTTACTCAGAATCTCTTAGACGGAGAGGAACTGAGGTCAGCAGCTTATCAGAGTTCAATACCCAAGATATAACGCTGGATAAAGGTAGCTGCAATCTTTTATAGTTTTATAAAATTTGAGAAAATGCATAAATGTGTATCAATTATTTATAATTTGCTTTTGAGGTCAGCATGGCCATACACATGAAAACATTACAAGTGAAAAGAACGAATCTGTAGGTGCTCAGTGTATAAATTGCACCTATTCTACATTACACAGGCCTCTCTACACATAATAACCAAAACTAGTTTCATACTATTAAATTCAACAAAATATACATTAGCATCCAGTTTAAAATTAATCATATAAAACTAGTTTTGTTTATTATGCGTAGGCAGACCAAGAAAATTAATACTCATTTATTCCCTTCGTCGAGGGGATGCAATTATGTGGAGGCCTGAGGGAACGTGCAGGCCTTCAGCTGCCACTAACCCGGCATACATACAGATTAATATGACTGAACGTAGAATCCAAGGCTGATTCAAACTCACCACTGTTTTAAATAATTGTAAAGATGTAAATATAATTTAACACTCACAGGAGAGTGATCAGCTGAGCCAGGATGGTGTTTGCTCTGCTTAATGAGAGTGTGTTTCGTGCATTTTGGATTTTATTGTGGCTGTTTGTGTGTGACATCTGGAGTAGTACAACACTCAGTATAAGGGTTTGTATTGTGTGCTCTCCATGGTGCCTCTGTGCTGGAGAAATGTGATTTGTGCCTATACGGTGAGGTTTCCTATAGACCACTCTGTGTATACGGCTAAAGCTGCATCTTCAGATAACAGTGCCACTTTGCAGTATGTCCATGCTGTGGGACTGCAGCAGCGAGGAATGCTATTAGGGAGAGACGTGTATTAGGGGAAAAGATGTATGACTTCGGGACTCTTAAATCTAACCTAAAACCATTTCTCAGACATTGGTGGATTTAGCGGAGCTTTATTTATTATAAATGGTGAACTCTTGGGTCGGCTGGGTGCCAACTATTGTGTAATTGGCAGTGCGTGCTGCAGACTACTGCTGCATGGTTATAGTGCTGCCTCTTGGTCTTTAACACGTAGTTAGAACATTTTGGTGTGCACATGGGGCAATGCAAGGGTTTTGAGGTGGGGAGTTTAATCCTTTTAGGATCTGATTAAACATCACGTATATGCTCATTCAGATTGTGTCCTGTAGGTCATAAACTCTGCGCATGTTCATTACTCATCATGTGACATGAAGTAGCATCATCAGTGAAGTAGGGCTACTTAAATTATAAATTAAATATACATTAATGTCATAATAAAATGGACTTTACTCAAGATTAAAGTCAGATTTTATTTTATAACTTCAACTCTGTGCTTTTACACATTTAGGAATTATTCTTCCACATTCAACCCAACTGTGAAACAAACAATTACACACACTAAAGGGGCAGCAGTGAGCACTTGTGTCTGACGTGGTGGGCTGCCCTAGCCACAGCACCCAAAGAGCAGTTAGAAGTTTGGTACTTTGCTCAAGGACAGTTAAGGTTGTGACCTGTTGAATCTTAGAATTGAATTGGCCACATTCCGATCACAAACCCAATTCTTTAATCACCAGGCCACGGCTGCCCATCTGAACCTTTTTATTTAAAACGATGGACACGATTTGGTAAAGTTCTATTCATGTAGAAGTTTAATATAAAAAGAGGTTCCAGATCTCCTGTCACATTATGGACTGGAAGTCGTTCTAGAAAATATTACAATTGGAACATTTTATTTTTATAAAAGCTTTTAAGAAATCTATTACAGACATTTTAAATGAGAAATCTTGGGCTGATGGTGACTAATGCTTCCATCGCTGTGTTATTTGTTATTGTCTGTTTGTACTTTTGTTTTATTTTTGCTTTGTGTCTCGAGTCTTCGCCTCTTGCCAGGCTGTCGTTGTAAATAAAAATTGTTCTTAATAGTTTGCCAGGATAAATAGAGAATGTACATCATCACTGGTTTGTTTTTATTATAAAAAAGTGACTTTGCAATAAACTGCAATTATTCAGGAGAACATGTCGTACCAGTGAGCTCTCCCTCTGTCAGATCTAAGAGAGACCAAGGCAAAGAGAGAATCAAAATCTTCCTATTAATAGTAATAATAATAAACCATGTTGGGTTCCACTGTCACTTTACAGCAAAAAGCCCTGAGCACCTGATATCATATTGACTCATATGATGTACAATACAGATAACAAAAATTTTCTGAACAAATGACCTCATTATGTCTCGACCCTGATGTTTTGACTGTGTATTAAAAATACAGAATCAATATAAATCTAACATTTGCCTTAAAATGCCTAATACTGTGTAAAACCCTACCTTCATCGGAGTATATTTGTGGAAATGTTACTATATGGAATACCAGCTCAATCAGCAGCATGTCTTCAAGGCATTTTCTCCAGCTCTGTAGGGGGTTCATAAGAACTCATTCATAAGAATTGTGAGAGTACATGTATGCATGTATATAAGTCATCGTCTTTGTGTGCTCCTTATACAAATTTATACCATTTGCTTTCATTACCATGACATTAAACACACTTGTTCTTTGACTCGCTGCAGAGGCTTATAAACTTATTAAAACCGCTAAGAAGGGACCAATATTGTGCAAATTAATGTTTACACCATTTTATACTGCTCTTTACCAGCAAAGTGGAGGCCAGGAGGCCAAATTGGAGGGTAGGTGTGCTGCGCAAGAAACGTTTTATATATTTTTGAAGCACTAGTCATACTCAACTTGATCCTCTATCCATCGAACTATAGAAATAGGTATTTGTGAGAATTTTATTTACCACATCAAAATTCATGTTTTTTCACAAGCCACATGTCCTCTAGACACGTAACTCCCAGACATTTTGGGGAGTTAAGATATTCTGGCACACTTCCAACTCGCGTGTACTGCTGTCTACTCTGATTTAGGATTCTGTTCATTCCCTAATAATCTTTTTCTCATGTGAACTGTGTGTGTATTGTACATGCTATTAAAATCAAACCCATAGCACAGGAGATAGGAAAGAAAATGTGCTAGTCTGTTGCTCTCAGTACTCCTAGACTGACCAGGTGGAGCAGAGAGAATGACCGTGAGAGCTGAATGATTGGTCCCTGTTGGAGGTTGCAGATCCGATGACACTGCCGTCGTAACTGTTCAAAATGATGTGTCCGTAGCCGTCACTAGAAAATTGGCGGGCAGACAGCGTGAAATGAAGTCGGCCGGAGAGGAGGGGGATAGTCGACGAGTAGCTCCCAGTCGGACTTTCCTCCCTTCCTGAGAGAGCTTACTGAGAGAACAGTCTGCGGTATCGCTTACAAATGAGCTGAGCTTAAAGAGCTGAATGAATGGTGTGTGGGGCGAGTGAGGTTAAAAGCTTCATCAGTTTACTGGGATGGGAACAGTTACAGACTTTGAACCTGTTATTTTTTTTTTATTTAGAAGGAAGAAAGAAGTTAATGTTTGTATTCAAGCCTGTATCTGCTAACACTTAACCGAGCCGATTGAGACGATGTGACTCTTGTACAATCGTAATGATGTCTAATGTATACACACAGCAGTGTCTTAAAAGCTTGAAATTGGTTTGAAGAAGAGTTGAAATTGATTTTTAGCCTGAGTTTACAAGGTTCACTGGGTCTTCTTGGCTACAATTTCAGTAAACAACAGCTTCATTAATCTTTCTAATGCTTGTTTTTCTTTACCCTCCCCCCAAAGTTACCACAGTATAGTGTTAAAGAACTACAGTTGAACCTTCACTTATGTATTTTACGAGTTCTAAATGGTCTATAATGTTCACCTAAGAAATTAAAGTATAAAAGTAGATTTAATCTGTGCCAGATCTCCCAAACCATCTAAAACCTAATCTTTCTAATGTCTTAAGTAATCATTTTTGTTATTAATTATCACATACATTTTCCCTTAGTTCATTAATGATATAGATATTACTGTAATAAACAGTAATTTACATTACATTGTAGTCCTGCATTTTACATGAAACGCATGCACGCACGCACACAATTATATTTTATATTCCATTATAGGGATAGTGTTGCCTAGTGGGTAGAGCTTTGAGCTATGAACCCAACTCTGACCCCAACTTCCACACAAGTTGGGATATGCGAAGAGAGACATTTCGTTGTACTGTACATCTGTATATGTGTAATGACAAATTAATTGTCTTCCAGTTGATGGCCCAAAGCTAGATTACACTGTTCCTAATATGAACAATAACTAAGTCACCATTTATCTTTCTTAAACAATTTCTTACCTGGTGATTTCAGTGACTCACTCACATATAGGCGAATATATACCGTGAACGGATTAGCATAACGTTGCTCGTCTGTAGAGATTATTTGTATGGTCTGTACTGAGGTAAAGTTAGTGTTATTCATACAGCAGATCTGGATAGTCCTACGAAGGTGTTAATATTGTAATAAGATGTTTGATATACTTCTGCATTCATTACTGTTTTAAAAGGCAAAAATGCCTAAATAGACAAATCGACAAGTTGTTTCAATTTCATTTCTGTAAGTAATTCATGTTTATAGGAAGTTCACAGAAATATTCATGAACAACAACGTTTTACTGGCAGCTCATTCTCTGCTGAAACCATACTGGGTTTAAGTAGGTCATTATTCACGGCCTGTGTAATTATGCGACATTAGCCATTAAGAGTTGCATTAAGCGTAATGACATCCAGGTGATTAAGTAGACGTCTTGTCACAGCAGATGCTAAACCTCATTGTGTCGCACATGTTGCAAACCAAGTTCAATTGCATTTTGATGCATGGCTTTAAATTCAGCCAGCTGGACTCCAGCGTGTTTTTGCACTTTGGTTATATTGTGTATTAATTGTTTTCCTCTCGTCAATCCTCATTATAGCCAAGGCCTGAGTTTATTCACATACTTGAGACAAATTGAGGATTATGAATATATATATATATATATATATATATATATATATATATATATAGTCATAAAGTCTGTGTAAAGAGTGTTCTGGAGACGTAGATGCAGAACAGCTGG
>JAOUQU010406769.1:0-11810 GCA_028566735.1 Ammoglanis amapaensis
CCTCCTCCATCCATTCTCAGGCTAATTCCTCCACTTCACCTCCGTCTTTTGTCGCTTTTGTTTCCTTTCCTTCGTGTCTCCGGGGGGCCGGTTAGCGACCCGTCCGATCTGTCACCGTACGCCCGATTAGGCCATCAGAAAAGCCCGGCGCTCTGGGAGTGGTGAACGCCGGGGAGTCTGCAGCGACCCAAACAAGGCGCTAACAAAGAAGCGCTGAGCAGCGTAGAAATAGATTAGCGCCGCGGACTGATCCGTATGCAGCGGCGAGGTTACGGGTTTTAGAGCGACACCGTCATCGATTTCAGCGTGAAATCTGTACACGGCGCGGGCAAGCGATGGGACGCCGGGTCACATGACCTGGCCTCCACCATCACCTGACCTAAACCCAGGTGAGATGATTCAGGACTGAAACCTCGACTAAAGTCTCCAGGATAAAAGTGTTACAGAAATGTATTTAACTTAAAGGTTCCGCCTCCTGTACCCCGTGTTTGTAGGCACCAGCGCATTAGTAACGCCGCGGCCGTGTTTATTCCCGCCGCTGCACCGTGACTGATGTGGATTCCGCATCTTACAATAAATCCTTCTTCACGGCTTTTCTGTGGCCTCGGCAGGTTTCCTCTCTCGCCCCCTACACACGAACGTCAACATAAACCAACGTAAAACTACAACTACTACACTGCTTATGATGGCTGTAGTGCTCCCCCTTGTGGTCTGCATCGCTTCGACCTGTAGTTAGAACATCTTAGAACATCACTACACAAAATAAAACCCAAGTGATTAATAAAGCATCAACCTGAAGCTCATTTCGAACTGTTGTTATGGGATTAAACGCGGCGGAGGGACGTGGTGTCACAATGCAGGACATTTACAGCCACCGGTTGTGTATGGACGAGCCTTCTGCTGTGTCGTGTGTGTGTGTGTGTGTAGGTTAATCTGTCATTAAGATGAATCACAGTTCACGACGCTCGGCTCAGTCATAACCAACAGCAAATTTATTTCACCGGCGGTTCAATTTTCATTCTTAGCTGCTTGATTTCATAAAACATGGAACGTCACATGCAGTTAGCATCGCTACGCTAAAGCTCGATTAGCACCGGGGTCACATCAGACGAAGCCGTGTTTTGTTTGTTTTTATGTATTTCCGAGCACTTAAAGAGAAAACGTGAGCGACGGGATCCATCACACATCACAAACACAAACATACACAAGAACAACAAAGAATTGAAACCAGCTTTTATTTTCATGCAGTAACGAGTTCGAGGAGAAGCACCGACCTCAGCTCGTCACGTTTAATGCGGATTTGGCTTCAGGGGCGGCTGGAGAGAATAAAAACGGGCCGCTGCACAATGTGAGGAGCCGCCGGGCCGCTTTAAGCTGTAAACATTCAAAACTGCTGTAAGTTCTGGTTCTGTGGATCTCAGGTTGTTCTAACAAGTGAAAAATTTGGTCACGGGTCAGAATGAGCAGGTTGAAGGATGAAGTCGATTTTATTTTTAACTTTGTGACTGTTAATTGTAAAAAGTAGAAACAATAAAGCCGAGTTAAGGACTTTCAAACTAAAAGATAAAAACAACCCCCCCACCTGCTAAGCATGCCTATGGCAACCATGGCAAGGAAAAACTCCCCCAAAGAAAAATACAAGCAAAAACTTCTGGATGATTGCAGTGATGATGCAGCGTGAACTTCCTGCCAAACAAACATGTAAATGAGATCAGTACAATCACACACATTTATTAACACCATCAATTACTAAAAGACGTTAATAGCAGAGATGATTTACTTTTCATTGAGAGTCACTCAGTGATCTGGATCCTCCTCGAATCTCTCGTCAGAATCTTCATAAATCACTAAAGGAACAAAAATGTCAGAGCAGCCATGAATGTGGTTCTAACACAACAGCCAAACATGGTACAGAGCAAACCAAGAAACGGGTGGAGCGACAATTATGTTTGATCTATTAAAGTTGTGTAACATACCAGTGATGCAGCGCCACAGTCACGATCATCTCCATCCGCACGTCCTCCCACTCCATCCCAGACACCATCACTGGAAGAAAAACAAAATGTTAAATAAAACTGTCATTAAGGTTTGACATTTTTGTTTGGCCAATTCAATTCAAGTATATACAAACAGCATATCTACCTATATATATATACACATATATACACATATATACACATACACACACACATACATACATACATACATACACACATACACAGTGAAGTGTTTTTGTACTAGAAACACTAATATTAAAATATAAAACAGATCAAGAACAGTATTGGTTACTTGGCACAAACTGGTATTTGTGGATCCTCTTTCAATATCACTGACAGAAACTTCATGTTTACATTCATCAGCATCACACAGTTCATAATCTGCAGAATCACGTTTATCCTCATCAGGGTCGTAGCCCATCATAGTCACGGTTGATGATCTTCAGCCTCAGGCTCATCACAGAGGTCGTCATCATAAGATTCATCGCCAACAGCAACACTGGAGAAGAAAAAAATACTTAGAAGAAAAAAAGCAGAAAGTCATTAATGAGAGTCACTCAACGATCTGGTTTCATCTTCCACACAGATCAGTGACAAATCATCCCACCACCATCGGAGAACTTTAGTACTCACCTCCTCCTGGATTAGGAGAAATAAAATCAAAACATTTCACTGTTACAGCTCGACAGCACACAGATGGAAGTACGAGAGACGGTTCAGGTTTCACAGCATTATTCACACAGTTCAGTCCATTTCAGCCACAAACAGTTTCACTTCAGATTTAAGAGAGACAGTCAGTTCGGGTTCCACCTGGTTCAGTTTATTTGCAACCTCTGGTGAAACCACCATCACACCAGCATCGTCAACATGAAACCCAGGATTAAAGCATAAATATATAAAAAAAAACTCTACTTGCATCAAAAAACAGGACACACACACACACACACACACACACACACACACACACACACACAGCAGGGTGTGGAATCTACGCTCTAAACTCACAAGAACAAGAATGAGGAGAGAAATATGAACAAACCTGTACAGTCGTGAGTTCATTTTAATGCAAAGCAACACTGTTACAGATCAACTGCAGAGTTTCGACCGACACCGAATAAAATACAAGAGACAGTTCAGATTGCTCAGTGTTGTGCTTCAAACACACTCAATTTCAGCCACAAACACAGTTTCAACTTGATTTCAGAATGAGAGACAGTTCTGGTTCGACCAAGTTTGGAATTTCAATAACACCGTTTGGGTTCGACCCAGCTTTGAGTTTAAATAACACTCTTGTTCGACCCAGCTTTGAGAACAACACACACCGTTCGAGTTCGACCCGGCTTGGAGTTTGGAGAACACACACTTTGTTCGACCCAGCTTTGAGTTTAAATAACACACACACACACACACACACACACACTTTGTTCGACCCAGCTTTGAGTTTAAATAACACACACACACACACACACACACACACACACACTTTGTTCGACCCAGCTTTGAGTTTAAATAACAAAAACATCAATTATTACTCCACCATCACTGAAGGATGGGGCCCAATCAAACATCCCCATCAGTCAAAAGAAGTCTGAGAGGTTGTTAAACAAGATCAAAGACATGTAAACACACCCCATCGGTTCACTGAAAACATACATATATAAAGTCTATGAAGAAAAATAGCAAATGAAAAAACGCCCCCCAAATACAAGAACTTTTAAGTGAAACGTTATATGAACGTTCTTATAACGATCGTAAACTACAAATGAAATAAAAAATCAAGGGACAGATTAATATTGAAGGAACGTTCACGTATATTCAACGTATATATATATAATTAGGTTGATGTTTAATTGTTATTATATATAATTATATATATATATATATATACATAAACTGGACAAAATACCATCGCCACAATCAAAACGAACGTTTTATGTGCATAAACTCGAGTTACGAGCGGATGTTTGATAAACATTAAGAGTTGCAGGTGAGATGAACATCCTGCAGGTGTCGCTTTTAATGATGAATAAGAAACGGTACAAGATTTAACCTGAGAAAAATCACAGAGCACAACAAACTATTATTATTATGAAATAGAAAGAACATTTAAGTATCAGTGAGATTTACTGGGATGCAACACAAAGATTTAAAAGAACGCGCCCTTGTTTACTCTCTTTATATCCTCCGTGACACAATAATGAGAATCAATAGTATCTTTGCCCTCTAGTGGTCGAGAGGTTTTACTGCATCCTTCGTAGAGCGCATTTGAAGGCCGGTTATACGTCACAGCGCCTGTTACGGTTTAAATCAGTAAAATGATTGCTAAATTATTTATTAGTAAACTCGTGACGTAAACAGGACGTCCTACTTTTCTTTCTAAGGGTGCAAAACCAGAATTGGGACGCATTACTTGATTTTGCGACGCACCTTTTGAATTGAGACGCTGCCTTGTCTCGGCGGTGTGACGTCAACGCCCTTCAAATGCGCCATACTGAGGATACAGACCTCGAATTGTGACGCGCTGTGTAGTAATACTTCCTGACCACTAGAGGGCGGAAAAATTAAATAATCTCTTTTTTGAACCACTGAGTATATAAAGAGAACCAGCAAGAGCGCCTCCTGTTGAATTGTGTTCTTTGTTCAGCGTGGTGTTAAACAATTAGTACTGAATAAGTCCCTCTCACGCTAGATTTTCGTTTTAATTTATTGTATCTACTAACTTCTAACAAGGTCAAGCACATTGTAGGGAACCAGTGACTAATAACGTAAATATAGTAATAATAATATTATAAAACCATAGAATCATTTTGTCATATTAAACCTGTGCAGCAAAGAAGTTTAACAATGCCTTAAATAAACTAGAATCTCTAAAAGATCAACAGAGTCCCTTATAAAAAAGATTTAAACGTCTATCTTGCTTGATGATTAGAATTAGATTAGTAATATAAATACATTTAGGTGTAATAACGCTTAACAACCTGCGGGTGGCAGTATTACTCTGATTTAGGTGTAATAATGCTTAAGATTTTAAGTGTAAAAACCACCACAAAATGCATCTGCAACATGTAAAAACTGGTGCCTTGGTGGGTTTTAACACACCTTGTATTTGTGTCTGAGATTTAGGGTTCGAATTGTTCCAGCAGCACAACTGACATTTACAATAAACAATGTTAAATGTAAATAAATCATAAATAAACACTTTATACAGAATAATAATAACCGATAATTTAATATCAGTCTCATATGTATGACGGCGCATTAATGTGCATAATGTTTTATTTCTCTATAACTATGTAAAATGAAAACTCAATTATTTAATAATAAACTCGTGAGGCAAACAAAAATTATTTCATAGAACAATTCACTTTGTTTCCAGTGCAGCAGGGGGCAGTAAAGAAACACTCGGGACGAGACACGCAGCTCAGCTTTAAGAAGAAGCGCAAACCGCTCACAACAGAGCTTCAGTTAAATAACCGCATTTTACATTTTATTAATAACGTTTATTAACATTTTATTCATATTTTATCTATAAATATAAATCCCAAGTTTCTAATGAAAACAGAAAGAAACGTTCAGGACCGCGGCACCGACGTTCTGCAGCAGGGTTAGTCAAAATAAATATTTATATTCGTTTATTTACTTTATATGCGGTGTTTTTATTTATTTATATGTTTTAACGTTTGTAATGTTTGATGTAGTTTAAAAATATTTTTCCCATCCAAAGCTAAAGGGAGCTGCTTTATAATTAGGGCCCGAGCACCGGATGTACAAAGTTTTATTTATTATTGTTATTATTATAGATATTATTATAATTATAATTATTATTATTATTGGTATTTTTATTTTTAATGTGTTTTCGATATATAAAAATTCACCAAGTTATTTGACGGGGTCACGTTATAAGATGTATTCGTTTTAAACAGCAGGTGGCGCTGCTGCGAACACAAAACATGAATCTATTGTTATTATTTTTGTTTACTTTACAACTTCATCAGAAATAAAAAACACATTTAAACTAAAATAGTTTAAATTTGTCGTTACACGTTTACTGCAGTACAGTGACATTATTTCGTATCACAACTTGTTTTCTTTTGTTTATTTCGTTTTCTTTATTTCCAAGAAACAATAAAATACAAACAGATATTAAAATCATAATCATAGATATATGAATGTGTTAGTCTTTGATTACATGAATGATGTTGTATATTACTGTAGTTCGTAAATGTATATATATATATCTTTATATATAAATATATATTTGTTGTTACAGTAATAATCCTCTCTCACGCTGAACCATGGAGGAAGAAATCCGGCCGTTTGAGCTCCATCAGGGTCCCTCAAAGACGAAACTTTATGAGTGTTCAGAATGCGGGAAGTGTTTCAGCGTCCAGTGCAATCTGAAAGTCCACCAGCGCATTCACACGGGCGTGAAGCCCTACACGTGCTCACAGTGCGGGAAGAGCTTCGTCCACAGCAGCAGTCTGAAATCACACCAGTACGTCCACGAGGAGGGGAAACTGTACCGCTGCCCCCAGTGTGGCGAGACCTTCGATGGCCACCGGAATCTAACGCGACACCAGCGCATTCACGCCATCGTGAAACCCCACCAGTGCTCGGAATGCGGTAAGCGTTTCACTCGGGGGGGCACACTTCGACTGCACCAGCGCATTCACACAGGAGAGAGACCCTATCACTGCACGCAGTGCGGCAAGAGCTTCACCTTTCAGGCGAATATCCGCAAGCACCAGCACACTCACACGGGCGAGAAACCGTATCACTGCTCGCTGTGCGGGAAGAGTTTCCGGAGCAATTCCAATCTCAGGCAGCACCAGCGCATTCACACAGGAGAGAAGCCGCACCAGTGTACACTCTGTGGGAAAAGGTTCATTAAGCACAGTGCTCTCTCTACGCACCAACGCACTCACACGGGCGAGAAACCGTATCGGCGTACAGACTGCGGGAAGAGCTTCAGTCAGAAGTCGAACCTTCAGTACCACCAGCAATGTCACTCGGAGGAGCAACCATTTCCGTGCCTGGTGTGTGGTAAAAGCTTTAATCTCCAGAGCCAACTTCAGGAGCACCAGCGCACTCACACTGTCGAGAACACCCACAAGTGCTTACACTGCTGCAAGAGTTTTACTCAACAGAGTAAGCTTGATATACACCAGCACATTCACACCGGTAAGAAAGCGCATTACTGTTCTCAGTGCGGGATTAGTTTCACTCGCCGGAGTTCTTTAAAACGTCATGAAAGTAATCACAGAGGCGAGCGGCCGTACCCGTGCTCGGAATGTGGCCAGAGTTTCACCCGACAGAGCGATCTCAACATCCACCAGCGCATTCACACGGGCGAGAAGCCCTACACATGCTCACAGTGCGGGAAGAGCTTCGTCCACAGCAGCAGTCTGAAATCACACCAGTACGTCCACGAGGAGGGGAAACTGTACCGCTGCCCCCAGTGTGGCGAGACCTTCGATGGCCACCGGAATCTAACGCGACACCAGCGCATTCACGCCATCGTGAAACCCCACCAGTGCTCGGAATGCGGTAAGCGTTTCACTCGGGGGGGCACACTTCGACTGCACCAGCGCATTCACACGGGAGAGAGACCCTATCACTGCACGCAGTGTGGCAAGAGCTTCACCTTCCAGGCGACTGCCCTCAGGCACCAGCGCATTCACACGGGCGAGAAACCGTATCACTGCTCGCAGTGCGGGAAGAGTTTCCGGAGCAATTCCAATCTCAGGAAGCACCAGCGCATTCACACTCGACAGAACGTGCTCAAACAGCAGCAGAACGGTCAGAGAGAAGAGATGGCCGTTCAAAGATTAGAGCGAGGGGAGGATGAGGCCGGTCTCCAGAGACACCAGCGCATTCACACACAGCATGATTCACATCAACGCCACATTAAGACTGAACCAGTTGCTTTTGACACCTGAACTGTCCTGAACTGTCTGTATCTTATATTTACACCACACACGTGCTATTATAAATTTACATTAGCTGGATGCATTTGGGGGAAGATTATGACAATAATTGCAATAAATCGCACTTTTAACTATATTTGCACAATTAAGGTGTAAAATAATAAAAGTTTTGCCTCAAAAATAATTTGCTATTATATTGTAGATTTTTTATGACCTCATAAGACGAGTTATTTCATGAACTTTTAGCTTTGGTGGTGCACTTGTTTGTATTTAATCTTTTTACAGTTTTTACCTTTAAAGTGTTTAGCAGTTGTGTAGTAACATGTGTATTATGTTGTGTAGTTTATTATTTACCCAATAAAAAAACACTGTGTCTAGTTTCTACAACACTTGTCTTAATAAAGTTTATTGATCGTTTGCTATGATTTTATTCTCGTGTTTTGGATGATTTTGTACGTTCAAGTCACCTGATTTGGTGAAACCCACACAGGTCATCGGTTCCAGGCCCACGACCGCCGATTTGCCACTGTTGGGGGCCCCTGTGCGAGGCTCTTAACCCTGAGTTCCTCAATGCTGAAAATGAAGTAAATCGTAAACACATAACGAGGCGAATTGAGCTAAATGTACAAATGTAAGACATTAAACAAAGACCGTAGTGATTGTGTGAACTTTATTGCACAATAAACGTCGCGTCATTCTTAAATACATTTTATTTAGGTCTTCTGGTGTTAGTTTAGGGTTCCATAACAAACTTTTAGAGGTAATTTGTGAGTTTGTTGTCAGTTACATGACAGATTAGCATCACATGAGTAAGAAGGTTTAGCATTTGTCTAAGCTAACGGCTAATGATTAAATGCTAAATCATATCGTTCAGTTTCTTTTATTACACTTTTCATTTGTAATAGCACGTTTTATTTATTTGTAATTAATCAGATGATAAAAGCGTATTTCGTGCACTAGGTGGCGGTGTAAACCTTTTTATATATTTTTATTTCAAATTTTCACGCCATGGCTGTAGCGCTTAGCATAGCATCTCTTATTTATTTATTTTCAGCAAGTCTCCTGATGTTAAATGTTAAAAACCTTTTCTTTAGAACGTGTCACTTATAATTAGTGGATTTACAAGAACATTTTGGGTACAGTAGTCCTATAGCCTGCACAAAACGAAGGGCCTTGCACAAGGGCCCGACAGTGATGTTTGTATTTTGAATGTATGTATTTATTTATTTAAATAACAGGGACAATCATCTTTAAATGGCCGGCATGATG
This sequence comes from Ammoglanis amapaensis, assembly GCA_028566735.1. Classification (NCBI taxonomy): domain Eukaryota; kingdom Metazoa; phylum Chordata; class Actinopteri; order Siluriformes; family Trichomycteridae; genus Ammoglanis; species Ammoglanis amapaensis. The sequence continues at coordinate 9,194 of JAOUQU010406769.1, forward strand.
GATTTGTGTCGCCTCACTGTATGAAGTCCCGGGTTCGAATCCCGACTATGACAATTCAGGGCTTTCTGTGTGTAGTTTGCATGTTCTCCTGGTGTCTACGTCCTCTGATTTCCTCACACAGTCCAAAGACATGCATTCAGGTGCCCTTCACAATGGCTGCCGATCACAAGGTGCTGTAAATGTTTATAAAATGTAAATGACGACAACAACGTGATGCCATAGAAACTCAAGACCGAAGGAAACGGTGAGTTTAGTGTCCCGGTCTGGTAAAGGGACTGACTGGTAAAAAGAAGGACAATCCCAGGAATCCTGGGCCAAGGGGCAATTCCAACATAAGCACCCAATTCAAAAACATGTCTGTGCAGACGCCCGACTGGATGAAAGCCTCATAAACTTCGTCTCCGTGATGGTGGCTGACCCGAGTGTCATCGACCTAATGTTGTCATCATTAAAATAAATGATAACCCCAAGTCACCCCGTATATGGAGGTTTATACTTGAGTGAAACTGCCAACTCTTGGTTTTGTTGCCCCCAGGACGAGTGTCCACAATAGCTTCGAGTTTGCTGCTGACAACAGTCTTTATCCAATTATCAGGCCAGTTGTGAGCATGACGAGGTGTGTTGGGCGCTGGGACGTCTCGCTGTGACTGGACATTATCGCTAACAAGGCAGGTCTGCAGGACATGGTAAGAGGTTCGGCCCTAATGGTGGGGTGTTTAACTGCCCCCGGAACAGACGTGCAAGCACACGGAAGCTCGTTTACCAACATTCCAAATGAAACTTGTGCTGAGAAAGTCGATCTGAACAGCCCAGATTTTAATTTGTATTAATGCTTTACACCAAGCAGTTCTAAGCATTAACACGTGAAGTAAAAATCAGCGGTTAACTCTTCACCACAGGACATGTTAGTGTGTGCAATATATTACCCGACATGTAAACATTTTATCCTTAAGGTTGTTGTTTGAAGCAAGAAAAAATTGTAAAGATTTGAGATTTTGATTAGATTTTAGGTCACATGACCTTAAACAAAGTTGTCATCAAAGCAAAACCACTCGATGTGTGGGTGTGTTTATACTTTTGACTTGTTGTGTGTTTTGATCAGTCGTGTCCCGGTGGTTAGAAAACTTGTGATCGAAAGGTCGCCGGTTTGATTCCCGTGAGTCGACAGGTCACGACAGATGTGCTATCGAGCGAGGCACCGAACCCTTAACTGCTCCCAGGGTGCCGAGGCTAGAATAGGGCTGCCCAGCACACAAGCCATGTGTGCTCACTACTGCCCCTTAGTGTGTGTATAAATGTAATAAAGTAAAAATGTATCGGAAAGTCTATTTGAATGATAAACAGACAGCATCTGGAAGAGCGATGTGTCTGTCCTCGCTGTCTGATGTCACTCTTTATCGCCCCGGAGATCAGATCGGTCCGAACACAGGTCCCAAAATAACAAAAGAGGTCGCAAGACCCTGCTGGGATTGATTTTCTTTTTTTTTTTCAGCGACGCAAATTGCTGCAGTGTGTTTGATTGGGACGCAGAGCAGCGAGTACGTGTGTGTGTGTGTGTTACTGTGTGACTCTACCATCGGGTCACTCTATACACGGCACCATTAGTGCTCACTGCAGGCCGGGTCGGCTGGACGCGAGCAGATCGATGGTGGCATTAATGCTTCAGTTTTAGACAGATTGATTTACGCTGAAAGGCCCATCAGCTCCGAGTCCTGTTATTTTATTTTTTCTGCCTTCGCCGTCTTCACTTTCATATTTGATTTCATCACGTGAGCGTATAATAGCGCCCGACCAGCCCCTAATTGGCCTGTTTTTGCCCAATTTCCCATTTCTTTTCAGCCCATCATCTCTGCAGGCAGGTTATTTTTCGCTGTATTTTCTGTAAATGATGACGATTTACTTGTCAGACCTGGACTGCCGATCAGACTCATCGCGCTCGGACCAGCTCATGTTCGACTTTAAGCTGAAAATATACGAGTGAATGTAAGGAGAGACGCCGCGTGGAAGCTTTAACTTGATCAGAAACGCCGCGTTTGATGAAATTACTGCAGATGGCGGCGGATTATTTGTCAGTTAATGGAAACTTTAGCGCAGACAGAAAAAAACACATTTCTGAAAATTCTATTATTGTTATTGTTCTATAGAAACTATAGAAGCTGAAAAGTTCTTCCACTTACTTTAGATACTTCTGGTGGAGATGCGTATAGCGTACGGACCATCATCCTCTTGGTTCCTTCTGAAACTGTGTTGATGTCTCAACTCGTCTGAGTAACCGCAGGTATAGATACTTTATTAATCCCAAAGCAAATTGAGGATTTAGTTTTATATATAAAAATTTAAGGTTTAGTTTTATATAAAGGTTTAGTTTTATATATAAAGGTTTAAGGTTTAGTTTTATATATAAAGGTTTAGTTTTATATATAAAGATTTAGTTTTATATATAAACGTTTAGTTTTATATATAAAGATTTAAGGTTTAGTTTTATATATAAAGATTTAGTTTTATATATAAAGATTTAAGGTTTAGTTTTATATATAAAGGTTTAGTTTTATATATAAAGATTTAAGGTTTAGTTTTATATATAAAGATTTAGTTTTATATATAAAGATTTAAGGTT
>JAOUQU010406779.1:0-11808 GCA_028566735.1 Ammoglanis amapaensis
ACAATGCATTGCGCATACAGGAGGGAGGAACTTTCTCTCGTTGCGTTTCAAAAGAGAAAACAGACGTCACTCAGTTTAAAATGAAAAACAAATTCCAACGTTCATTTACTGTGATGTCTGTCGTTCATGACACATCATGTGAACCAATTCTTGTTCAAGTTCTTTATTTATAAATGTGTTGCGTTCAGTTCAACGTTCACAAAAAAACGATCGTGTTCAATGAACTCAACTCGTTCACGCACAACACTGATTATAATCATATTAAAATTCAGGTGTAATATCTTGTGTAAAGCTTCTAATATTTTTTTTTACTAGACACTGCCTGCCAGATGTTATATATTATAATATATGATAGAAGTTATAATAAATATAATAATATATGATAGATGTTATAATATCACGTACCAAACAATCTGATAATAATCATAATAAATAATCTGGAGCAGTTACCTAAGAAGTAAGTTTGTAAGTTGAATGTTAAAAGGAAATGCAGGTAGATAAAGTGCTAATATAACGAGCTGGTGCAGAATTCTCCTACACTTGAACTAGATTTCACTGAATCTTGTCTGCATGCTTCCATCCACGCCTGAAGGCATGAACGACAGGACACGATAGTCCCCGCAAGTGGAGATTTAATAGGATTTGCTGTCCTTTCCAGGAAGGAAGTGACCTACTGGATCTTCGGACTGAACTCTGACATGAAGCTTACAAAACTGTGAATTACATTGTGTTGGGTTTAAACTAATACCGTTCACTTCTTTATCTGTGTTTTGCTGAAGTTGTTTAGTGTATATTGTAACAGGTCCATCGTTTTGGAACAGTTAGTAGGTAAAAAAAAATAAAATAAAAAGAACATTAAGTAATGTAGAAATCCACATAGACATTATGAAGAGAACAGGACCCAGATCTTTAGGACATAAAGTACTGTAGTAAGTAGTAAAATGTTTTTTTTTAAATCTCCCTCGCATCTCTATTTATCTTTGATCTGGGACCAGCACTGCAATGCGCTGTTTTATGCATCCTAGTGGCTCGTTACCTATAAGACAATTTATTGTCTATAATTAACCCTACCGCTTGTTTTTTTGGACTGTAGGAGGAAACGAGAGCTCCTGGAGAAGGAAGCAAGCAAAGTGTTATTTATTCTTTAGTATTTGCTGTTTAAGAACTGTAGTAGGAGCTGGAATTTGAACATCGTTCTGATTGGATACATCTGATTGTTTAAAATCTTTAATGCTCGTTTTTATTTCTGTAACAAATCAGCGCTGTTTCCTCGGCAGAGCCTCTGTGCCACCCATCATGCACATTCAAAAGGAGGTGAAACGATGCTTGATTTGTTTAACATTCTTTGGTTACAACAACAAGTTTCTTCTCCAAGTCTGGTTGTCTTCAGTATTAAGATCCAGTGTTGATAATAAACCTGAAACTAGATGGAAGAATGGTTATACAACTGGACTTAACAACAGTGTTGTGGCACATGTTATGTTCCAGTTGTTCTCAAGTCTGTTAAAACGAAATTGTTTAGTAAACGAGCATCAATGTTCTCCTCAACAACCTGGTTAACCATTTTTTTAATGTACGTATATTATAGACCAGGGGTCACCAACCTTTTTGAAACTGAGAGCTACTTTTTGGGTACCAACTAATGTGAAGGGCTTCCAGTGTGATACACACTTGTGAAATCATAAATTTATAAACTTTGATTATATGTTACTATTAATAATGAACGATATTCATCTATGTGAAGATGCTGATCATGTTAATCATTTCTCACAATCATTTTTAACAATAATTTAACAAGGTTGGAAACAAATAAATATCAATATGCAAAATATGCAGCTATTTTAAGAACAAGCCCGCGGGCACCAAGTTGGTGACCCCTGTTATAGAATCATCTTATTAGTCATGGTTTTTTTTCCTAAACTAAAACTTATTCTATCTAACACGTTTAGCGACTGTTAAAATATTCATGGCCTGGTACTCCAGGGGGACCTAGATCGACATGCCATGCAATAAAGCAGATAGCTCTTTCTACGGCAATTAAACACCAAGCCATTGAACTGGGCAAAGCGTAACTATCGGGCCGAGCAGGATGTGTTTTGCTTTGTCAGCGTGTCATTACCAGGGTTCGAGCTCGGTCTGTTTTGGCTCTCGGGTTGTGTTTTCAGAAAACCTATGGCTGCGCATTAGTGACATGAATCACATGCCTACCTAAACTGTGAAGAGTCTCGGTGTGAGTGAACTCGTTTTGGAACTTTCTAGGTGGGAGTGTTTTTGCTCAGGCAAATACGGATCCTGATGCATCCAACTAAATCAACACTGTCATTTGGAACGATGTGCAATGAACACACTTGTCTTAACCCTGCAGTTACTTGATGACAAGTGCATCTGCAAAGTGTGTTTCGAGTTCAGTGTCATCATTTAAAACTCACTATGTGTCATGAGGACCTGGGTTCTATTGCCGCCTACCATCACAATGTTGTGTGGCATATAGGGTGTTTTTGAAAAGCATTCTCTGCATGCGTCATTTCTACCGTATGTGCACTCTCGGGTTGTAAGCTGTTCAGATTCTTAGACATCTTGCCTAGCAGGATTCCAAACATTTGAACAGTGTTTTGACTGAATAATGAAGTATTAAAGGTTTCCTTAGAGGTAACAGAGATCCCAGCGTTCGGTGTGTCACAACGTCTGAAATATAGAGGAGGGTACAGATCAATGAACTGTTTTTGATTGGGATAAATTAATGAAACATAATTTTTTGGACGGGCACATAAAGGGGGATGTTAATTGGCATGCTAGCAGATTGTGCCACCTTTTAATATTGGATTGCATGGCGTGATATTAGCTTAGTAAACTAGTGTTAATTACATGGTTGTTATTTACGTCCTTGCTTGCAATTCACCTGCACTCCCTGGCATCATAACAGATACAAGGCCCTTAAATAAATAGAACTCATTCTTATATTTGGCTTCATAAATATCACTTGAGAATCAAACTCTGTCACATGGCCTTTGACCATCTCGTGGCTTTTTCCATTATGAAGTTCTTATATATAACAAAGAAACCAGTAAATGCTAAATAAAAGGTACAGAAAGTATTTTTATTCTGCATGCTTTTCCAGGTAACCTTAAACGTAATGACCGATTCACTTTTGTACAGCGGCGCTTTTGTTGCATGAACCTCACAGGTTGGTCAGTTTTCCTGCTGTATTTGCTGCCCTGGTTCTGTTAGGATTTACACACGACTGTGCTGTGACCTGAGCAAGCTAAGTGATATCCCAGGAGGCCTGAAGATACTGTATATATATATTATGGATTTTGCCCTTGTCAGCATTTACATGTTGAGATTTTTCACACAACCAGAGATTATAACAGGACCAGCAGATGCTTTATAACATGCCACGACAGCCATTCGGCACCCATGCTCTTCCCAGATTCGGGAACAGACCTGTTGTGGTGTTTCGGCGAGGGTAAATGAGCCGTTCCGACTTTTTGAAGATAAGATACAGTCCGTTTTCCTATCTTCATTTGACTTTTCCATTTCTGCTTCATGCGCTCTCTTCCCTTTTTCTCTATTTGCTGTTTACAGAGCTGCAATTTGCACAGATAAGGTACGTTAATGGAAAGTTATTTATATCGAGGATAAAAATAAGCGCCTGCAAAGAACATCCAGTCGATTGAAGCAATTCCATGATTTCAGTTCCGATCCCGTTTAATTGGACAGATTCTTTCTACAACACATTCTCGCTTAAAGTGTTGTACATGTACGTAGCGTATGTTGAACCTCAATATGCAGACATATGCAGTATTATATCAGAATTAGTTTGTAATAAATGACTGAACGTTCTAGACTGCCAATGCTTTCATCTACTTATTATAAACAAGGCAAACTATTCTGTATGATATGAGCATATTTGGTTATATAATAGCTCGATATTTTATACAAAACTTACCGTGACACTATTTGCAAAATAAACACACACACACACACAGACACACACACACACACATGCTCATCTAATCCCGTTTCTGAAACGCTACCGCATGCAAATACACTCAAAAAAAAATGATGATTAAGAAAATGTTGTATAAATTTCGTATTAAACAAATGTCTCATGTCTGGGACCTTTTTGTGTGCAGTTTATATGCAGCCCTTGTGGTTTCCTCCATCAGTCATAAAACATGCAGCCAGTTCGATAGCTGACACTGAATAGTCTTATGGATAAGTAGCCAATCGGACACATAAATCTGTGCATTGTTGTGCAGCTCCCAAGCCCAGATAAACAGTAGACTTGTGTCAGGAAAGTCACTGCAACCATAAAGTTGTGTCTGACTTGGAAAACTACTGTCACTACGCGATCATGTTTACTTTGTTTACAATTTGTTATTCTAGCACCATCCATCATCTGCGGATATTGCAATGAAACGCTCGTCCTGACTGTTGAACAGTGCGAAACATCTCTAATAGACTCATGTAAACAGAACATCCAGAAGAACATGACATGTGATTTTAGTTAATGTGCCGGACTAGCACAACCGGTGCATGCTTACTCGCAATGTAACCATAACTGTCACATGACTGGTACCATCCCAAATAAAACATGAAATCATCCCTTAAGTGTACTAATATTAAGCCAGCATAGAAAGAGAATATAACCCTACCTAAGACGGGGCTCATTTCATGCCATGTGTGCTCTATCCCTATGACGGTGACTCTCACCTTGAGTAATAATAACATATGTATTGTCAAGGATCTCTAATAGAATTCCTATTAATGATTTTTACATCAGTGCAAAACAAGAATATTCAGTTTATTTAAACATGATTGGCAATTCTGAAGAATTTATTTTAGTCTTGATTAAGTGTCTTCTAGTGGAATTTGAGACTGATTACAGGATTACAGTCCCGGGATGACTGTTGCTTGGCAGTGTAGTGAAATACATGCCTCGGCTATGCTGCTGACGCCTGAGCTGCTCCGGCCCATTGCTTCCTCACTGAAGCAGATCGCCGCCGATAGTCTGTGTAATACAAGCCGTCCCTGAATTAACAAATGGCTATGAGGTATTGAACCTTCTGAGACTTGAATCGGAACCTGTTGGAGCTTCGTCGTGTGGAAAACAAAGATACATGAAGAAAATAAAACTGAGCGTAAAAAGCGTCTTATTTAAATAGAGAGATGGGCGGCACGGTGGCGGAGTGAGTAGCAATGCACGTGTGCATTTTGCACACAAAGAAATTCATTCTCCATTTTTAACCCAATCCATGTAGTGAAACGTGCATGTAGACACACTAGGGGGCAGCCGTGAGCGCACGTTCTTGGTGAATTGCCCTATTCACGACGCCCGGAGAGAAGTTAAAGGTTCTGTACCTCGCTCATGGGCACTTCAGTCGTGACCTGTCGGCTCTTGGAAACAAACTGACAACCTTCCGATCACAAACCCAGTTCTGTAACCACCAGGCTACTTCTGCCCCAATCACAAGTTCCAAATAAGGAACAGTTTATCTTTTAAATTGTCTCTCATCTCCCATGTCACCTTTGGCTTGCTCAACAAGGACCCTGCACTTGCTCTTTTATCTTTTGGTCATAGATGGAGTAACATTGGTATGAGACGATGTCCATTTAAAGTCATATATCAATAAATCTGACTTGGCTGTCACATTTTATTAATACCTGTTACTATCTAAGTAACTTTTACTTATCATTCTGTTCATGGGCCGGAAAGTTCCGGGGTTCCGTCCACAGACGGGGGCAGTCTGGGCCACTGTGTGGATGTTGCATGATGGTCTTTGGTTTCCTCTTATAGTTAAGTTAATAGGAGAGACTAATAGATGCCTGTCAAATTAGAACCTAACCACTACGATACATCAGCCAGTGCATTGTAGTGTCTATGCCAAGCCTGGATAAATAAGGAGTGTTGTCTTGGGACATGTAATAATTGGTGTAAAGAGTATGCTAAAGAAATTATACAGACCACAATATGCTGTGTCTTATAACAAAAGCGACAGAGGAAAAAGGGAAAAAGTAAATCTTATGTTCGTTGATGCTCTCAGTCCTGGATTTGCTCGAACCGGACAATGTTGTTGGCAAAGGTCACTTTGTTTGAAATTTAATCGGCAAGTCTCGCAACGTCTCTGAATCATGCCGTTCCGTTTGTTAAGCACACGTCTGTCTGACTGATTGTGATAGGTTGGCAGGTTTGACGGCAGCCCGCTGAGCCCTTTCCTAAATTCCGGTGAACTATTAAGACCTCAACACGACTTTCTGTTACATTTCCATGCTACATGTGTTAAGCCCTGTTCTGTTCTTTAATATTCATGATCTGTACCGAAGTCGCAAGAATATACAGATGTGTGGGAACAGATGTGTTGATGCACCGGCTCACTGCTGTGCTTTTCTGACTAATAGCCTGTTATCGATTGGACATCGCTCGAAATGTCTTCTAAGCACTTAGCATAGTCTTTAATCTTTAGCCATTATGTGTTTCTGTAATGTTCCTGCAGCTTTTCTTTCACGGTCGTGAGATTTCAGCCTCGGTGGAGGACGTTGGTGTGTTGGTGGGATGTGGATGTTGTTAGAAAGAAGATGCCAAGTTACTCAATCAAAATTTTAATAACGATACCAATAAATTGATTCTTTTATCAAACTATTTACGTATTTGTTCTTTCTATACATGAAAGCATTGATTGGATTTGCTTACATTTAACCACAAGAGAGTAGTTGGACTCCTGGGAATTAATGAGGGACAGTAAACCTGGAAATAACAAAGATCAGCGCCCTGTTTAGGCGTCTTCAGATAGTGTATCAAATAAATCTTACTTTTAAATTAAAAGTCATTACGTTGTTGCATGCTGCTATTTTCATGTGCAAAAATAAAATACTGTATTTGTGATCTTTTTAGTTCAAATACCTCTGAAGTAGGTACAAACTATGCAAAATATGTCACTTGAAGCTAATATGGTTGGAAACCTGAATTATTAAAGCATTACTGAGCCTGGTTGAATGTGTGTATAAGTATAGCTTATTGTTAGGATTATTATTATTATTATTGAAAAATCTGGTCGCCTAGTTACATAATGACTCTGACATCAGCCAGTCTACGTGGTTTGAACCAACAACCTTCTAAATCTATAATTATAAAACAACCTAAATCTATAATTATTATTAGATGCCATCCAAGGCCATGATGGCTATGATTAAGGAGATCGCTGGTCTCTGGTTCAAGCCTCAAGCTAACCAACAAGTTACTTCTGTTGGGAGCAAGACCCTTGACCCTCAATTGCTCAAAATTGTGTTCTATTGTGTATTATAAGTTGCTTTTGTGCTAACTGGCTTAGTGGCTTTAACTGGCTCACCTCAAAGTAACAAGTCAACAAAGTAACAAGACAATCCGGGGCTTTCTACATGGAGTTTTGCATGTTCTCAATGTGTCTGTGATGTGTCTGTGATTCAATGAAAGTTGTGATTTCCTCCCACAGTCCAAAAACATGTCACTAGGTCAATTGTGATGTAGATACACAGCTCCTCATAGCGCTGCGGGTTGTAGACAAACTTGGTGACCTACTCACAAAGTCAAAGCACATTGCCAAGAAACTGTGTTGGATCAGAAACGGCACCCAGGAGTCGAGTGCGACTGGAATGGGGTAAAAAAAAAAAAAAAGAGAAGAAATATTGTTGTAAAATATTGCAAGAACTGTTCTCACTTTTTATTCATTAAATAATCCAAGTCTGGATATGATGCAAGCATATCTGGAGAACTGCTCGATGGTTTTAATGGAATCCAGTACAAAAAAAAAACATTTGTAATACGTGTGTGTTCTTTTTTTTTGTAGATTGTAATACATCTGTGTTCTGACTGTAGCAGCGTATTCATTTGCATAAACGATCCTCTGATTCAGCGAATAGAAAATGCATTTTTTGTCACATTTTGAAGAGAATGAAATTCATGATGCCAGCTTTTTAATAACATTTATGTTCCCGACAATCCGACAGTGTGTGTGTGTCTGTGTGTTTGTGCTGTTGTGTTTATCGATGTGTCTGTTTTCAGCTCCTTCACATTATGACCATTTGCACTAACATTTCGTGAATGTATGAATGTATCTGATGGATAAAGTGTTGTGGGATAGAAGATGTTCGATAGCTTACAAAATGATTTGTTTCTTTTTACTGCAGTTAAGCGGAGGAGCAGCTAATTAGATTTCTGAAGAAGGACATCGTATTTCTTTTCTCAAAACTTCTCCAAAGCAATTCTGCAGATTATTTAGGCGGTGGTAGAATTTCATGGTGTTAAAATAATTGATTACTGAGGACACTTGATTGTAATCGATCAATGTTGACCGATGCATTGATAGTACACATGATGTTGGAATCTGTAGCTGGTTCCAAATTGTGGAATATTCTACCACTTGAGTTGCGTGCCTGTACAGCATTCACTGTATTCAAGGCTCATTTAAAAAACCATTTTTTCAAGTTGGCCTATAGCTGAGTTTTAATTGACTTTCATCTATCTTATCTTAATTACATCCTATATTTTATTTATTTTTCATGACGCATTTTATTATTAATTTTAATATTAATTTTTACTTTTTACTGTATATTCTTACTGTAAAGTGACCTTGGGTGTCCAAGGCGCTTGTTAAATAAAATGTTGTTGTTGTTGTTGTATCTGTTTCCTCGATTTTATTTTCAATGTAATTTTAAATAATAGCTTTTATCCAGGCTTGTTAGTTTACTATCAAACACATGACAAATGAAAATGGTGAATTCTGACCCTGTTGTTTTTCTTTTTTTATTATTTTTATTTTCATCCAGCTGGCAACATGGGACCCAATTCACGGACTGAATGGAAGCCTGTCAGACCGGAAGATAGAAAACAACATGCGTGGTGTGGTGTTACGAATTGTTACCGTTCTGGTAAGATTATTAGGATTATTCTTCTGTGATATTGTAATATGCAAACTAGCTTTATAAATAAGACATTCTAAGGATGTGTTGTGTGTATATGTGTGTATGTGTGTGGGGATTAACTGTAGAATAGAAAATCAGTGTGAAACCGGAACTTTTTTATGCAACACGATTTTGCTTCCACCTAGTGGTGATTGGGTATAATAACACTGTCCGATATATAATAACAAAAACAACATTTGCTGTTGAATTTATGTCTAATTTTTTTTCTTTGTGTGGCCAGGTAATTTAATAAATGTGAAAATGTCAGCGTACTACTTAAGTGCTCAGGCTATAAAATCATTCCATCTGCTGTATTGTACATTCCGGAATGGATACACACTACGCTAGCTGTTAGCAGTTAGCTTGTGATAAGCTCAATGCAACTAGAAGCACAAACTCACAGACCGTCTGCTGACGTGCGATGCACAGCAGGTTACAGATCCGCCGTACGGTATAATCCTGCTGTTTGTAGACAAAGTTTTCAATACTGCTGTAGTGTTGTGTGTACTAGAAAGCTCATGCACGTCTGTTCTCTGTAGCTGGTAGAAGCTGCAGCCAATAACAATAAATTCTCCATGTAAGACTGGAGGAGGTCTGTATATATTGTCCACGCAAATGAATCCACATTGTATGAAGCGTAAGCAGAACTGCAAATTATTTAATAGTCTAGTGTGTCTGGCTCTGATGGGGGTTGCCAGGTGATAGATGGTACCGGGGGAAGGTTGTAATGCAAATGTTATTACATCACAATATCACAAAAGGTAAAATTTACAGAAAATAGATGGCTAGAATAAAATGTTATAAGAGCCACACGTAAATTCTATAACACACTACTAAAAGTTGCATAATATGTCCGCTTTATGCTTATTGTGTCTTTATGAATGATACAAAATACAAATTAATCTACACGCACTGATTCAAGAAGATGTTTGTGCATCATGATGCATGATAGAAGTATCAGAATTCATACTTAACCAAAGTCTATCATACCAAATACTGATACACAGCTCATAACCTATTAATGTCCTCGTGTGTGTTTCTTTAAAATGGATTTTGTGGGTCAGAGTTAGAGATTTACAGTTGAGTTAGAGCTCGGTTTTATATTAAGGTTTATTTCTGTTGCCTCCAGCCCCAAGTTAAGTATATCCCAGGGGTTTGCTAAAGATTTAGCGGTCTGAATTCTTCATATCCTTACTTTAAAGTGAAAGATACTGCCGCATCGCTTTCTCTCGTGCTTCCTCGTCTTTTACTGAGCTTGGTTTTGAAATGTTGAAACGACACTTTCGAATGAGCACGAATAATACGAATTGTGACTTTTCATTCCCATATTGCATCTCGCTGGCGTCAGTACGATGCAAGTGTAACTGGAGACGAACAGGGACTGATGCCATCTCTCACCGGATTGATGTCAAGGAAATCCGTTCACAGTTAGTTTGGTAGTTCTAGTGTTAAAAAAACTACTAAAAGTGACTCTTGTCTTTTCTAGTGGTTTCTTCTAATTGTTATTAATGACTCGGTCGATAGCACTGTCACCTCACAGCAAGAAGGTTCTGGGTTCGATCTCCATGTTTGTTTAGTCCGTTGCCTGCGATGCCCAAAGTGACTCGATAAACAGAGGAACTTCAGGATATGGACAATTTTTCTTGTCAAAAAGTATGATGTTCTAATTGCGTATTACAAATGGACACGAAAACATAGTGCACATACATACATAAATAAATTATCACTGTTTAATTTGTATGATGGTATGTATTTGTACATTTAGCTTGCCGTCATCTTATCCTATCGATTTGAACCCTTCTCTAACGACATACGTAGTGACTATCTTTCAAGCAATTCATGCAGTGAAACACTTACACATTTACACACACTAGGAGGCAGCAGTGAGCACACATGTGGGACACGACTGCACTCGGGGAACAGTTAGGGGTTCGGTTCCTTGCTCATGGGCACTTTCAGTCATGGCCTGTTGACTCTCGGAATCGAACCAGCAAACTTTCTGATCACAAATCCAGTTCTCCAACCACTAGAGCACAGCTGCGTCATAATAAATATATAATTATCTACTTATCTTTATAAGAAAACTACAATTTCAGACATTAAAAAAGTTCAGGGTGGGAGGCAACGGCTAATCATAACATTGCACTATAATGCATGAAAGCATTGTTGGTCCTCGCGTATTAGAGCTCGTTACAGTAGAGCCTCTTGTTTAATTATCTCCTCAGTAGTCTCCGGGCTATAAAGGCTGTGATATTGTCAGAAATGAGACGTGTCCTGGCGGAAAGATTTAATAGGCGCAAGGATCCTTTTACCAGTTGTGATATTCAGTAGCTTCAAGCAGTACAGTTTACGAGGTGAAGCAAATTAATTACTGTTCATTAATTATTTCTTATACTGCATGAAGTGAATTAAAGTTTGAATAGGTTCATTATTTGGCCAGCCAACTTTTTCAATCTATTTTTTTTATTTATTTCTTTAAGCCGGTAATTGGAATCATTTAGAGATTATTTACCTCTTTTATTTAATCAGTATTTTAGCCATTAAACACTGACTAATGTTATGTAATCTATTGTCCGATGGGCATGAATGAAACGGTAAATTAGACGTATTTAGACGCACTTCTCATAGACATCGAGTCAACGCAACTTTATTGAATGCTGTACCAACAGACCAAAGACATGTTGATCAAGCCACAGATAACAGTGACTTGGATGTACAGCGATCACCACCCTTACCGTCCCTTACCGTCTACACTGTCCCTTAGTTTTTATCCCACTTCTGACAAAAACTAAGGGACAGTGTAGCCTAGTGGGTAGAGTGTTGGGCTGGGAACCCAAAGATTGGGGGTTCAAATCCAGGCTCTGCTAC
>JAOUQU010406800.1:0-11807 GCA_028566735.1 Ammoglanis amapaensis
ACTTTTGTTTACATCCGTCTCGTCCTTTCCGCGCGATCCATGGACGTTACAATATATAATTATTAATTATAATTAATGATATAATTATTATTGTGACATCACAAGTGTGTATCAAACTGGTCGCCCGCCGCATTAGTTGGTACCACAAAAGTAGCCCGCAGCTTCAAAACGGTTGGTGACCCCTGGTGTAAAGGTTACCAAACGTAAAATGAAGGTAGACATCTGTATATTCGTATAGATATTTGAACGCCTTAACGATTTCAAACCCCCTCTTTTTTATTTTTATTTTGACACACTCAATGGCAGACTTACCCAAGAGAGAAGTAGCAGGTTGCATTTCAGTGTACCACAATAACCCACCATGGCCACAATAATTAAAAAACAGCAAACAGCAATGACAACTGGGTGCACAGCAGGGGAGTAGGTGAGGATCGCTGCTTCCTCCAGCCTAAGAGAAAACATGCAAGAAACTATTAATAACTTGGCAGTCATTTTTTGTTTATGTATTGGTCTATATGAACCTGAACTTGAACACTATAAACTTTCTCTCACATAGTGTAGTTTTTTATTGATCCACCAGTTAAATAATGTAAATAATGCTGACACACAGTATCGTCTCCTATCTTCTTTGCTTTCTCTTTTTAACACAAGCTATTGTTTTTTAACAAGCTATGTCAATTTTTACAAACATAGTAACTTGACAACTGAAAAACTGGCTTCATAAATCTCTATTTATAAATATTATCCACTACTATGGCAGCGTAGTGTATTCTGAACCAATGTATCCATGTGGACGGCACTCTCAATTCATGCCTGCAGATCATGTACACCCTGATCATACATGCTGATATTTACAATGCAACAAAATTGGGGCAGCCGTGGCCTGGTGGTTAGAGAACTGGGCTTAGGATCGGAAAGTTGCCAGTTTGATTCAGAGAGTCAACAGGTCTCGACTGACGTTTCCCAGAGCAAGCTAACAAACCCATAACAGCTCCCTGGGCTCTGTAGCTTGGGCTGCTCACCATGCCGGGCATCTGTGCTTACTGCTGCCCCGAAGTATGTATTCACTACTGTGTGTACATGTGTGTTTCATTGCATGGATTGGGTTCAATGTGAAAGAATAATTACTATGTGTGTAAAAAAGCACACTGGTGAAAAAAGTATTCTAAAATGTAAAATTTGAACAAGTCACATGGTGACCAATGTCATACACGAACATGAGCGCCGAACACGAGCACCTACCTTCCCAGACCTGGTTCGAAATAATCGTTTTTAAGAGAACCATGATTGTCGTGTTCAGTCTGTGGATCCTACCCTATACACGAGCAGCTGTTTCATGCACTACAGTCAGCATGTCTCTAGATACATATGAAGAACTACCAGGAACGTATTGAGTCCCATTCAGTCACTCTAGCTGCAGTCATTGCTGCACATATTGGTTACTCTTGATATAAGTTGTAATAATGTGACTCTATAGAGTTCAATGTTGTTATTATAATGTATAGATAATTGCATTACACTAGTTTGTAGGTTGAAGATGATTTTTGCAGGTGGTACGATGGCTTCGCTGCAAGAAGGTTCTTGGTTTAATTCCCAGGTGCTAGTCAAGTTTCATGAATCCACTAAGATTCATTTCTCGTTGCTTTTACACTGCAAATGAGCAAGCAGCTTTCCCTACTTGTGTGTTGTTAACATTATTAGACACTGTATCATTAAACCCTAAAACTTGACAACGTAAAGTTTGGGAAACCAGTCTCATCAGTGATTTCTTCTAATTAGAGATGGTGTACTGTGAAACCCACTATCACCAATCAGTCGAGACTTAAAAGACAAGAGATTGCAAGAGATCCGATGTGTACCTCCAACATTCGATCTGAAAACTCGAGTCATGTAGCGTGTTAACCCAGAATAGGAAACACTCCTGGATACAAATATTGATGTATCTATGAAATCCTTGACTGAGCTGTTATTTCATTTGCAGTTTAAAACAGACTATATTTTTATAGCTACAGAATAAAACTGAGTCAGCTAGCTTTGATGCAGCAGATCTGGATAATCATGTCTTCACACATTTTGCTTTTGGTTTATTTGCGGCGCAGGCCCAAAAACAGCTCGCGCATAGCCCGAACAGTTTCCCAGAGTGTGAAATTACACCTCCTGGAGAAGAAGCAAAAGATGAATGCCAGTGCTAGTTTTGATGCAGTATTAGGTGTCTGTTTAGCGTGCATAATATAATTGGGTGTTTCTCTACACATTAATAACACCAGCTTTGACTAACTTTAGCTGTGCATAGTTGTTCGAATGTTCGTGTTTATTACAGACGACAAAATCTCACTTTAAACTAAAACTTTATAAAAACAAATAATCCGATTTTTTAGTACAAGTTCTATTTTTTTCTAGTTGATTCTTGTTGATTCTTACATACACCAGTCCGAGAAAAGCATTCTCTGTCAAACTGGAAACACATTTACATCACCCCTCAAGTAAACAACGAAACAGTTAACAAAAATGTAATACATAGACCAGTGTAAATATTTTATTAAAAATTTAGAACGTACAAAAAGCATGATAAGAGCGAAAATGTTAGGGGTTTGGAACATCTCCAGGAGTGCAGCTCTTGTCAGATAATCTGGTCAGTGTCTATCAAAGGTGGTGTAAGGGAAGGATCAGTGGTAAATCAACAAAAGTGCCATGTTTTTTTACCCAGTATTCCCTGAGTCAAAAAAACAATTTCAGTGCTATGTTAAGCAATACAGTATGTGGTTAAGAATATATACTGCTATGAAAATTATCCCTGCTAAGCACTAACTAATGAGTAATCAGAGACTTGTCTGAGAGCAAAGTAACTCATTTTTACACTAAGCCAGCTGCTAATGCTAACCACTAACACTGGAAATGGAGGACATCATCCTTATGAGAAGCTAGACTGCTCAAACAACTAAAAGCAAACAAAGGATAGGTAAAGACAGTTCTTCAAAGAAGGTTTGGACTTTCTAAACTAATGTTAAGATGGGAAGCTGGATGGATGGACGGACGGACGGACAGACGGACAGACAAACAGACAAACAGACAGACAACACAATAACAATGCCAATGTCAAACAATCAAAAAGTGAGAGAGTATTACAGAAATACCAAGTACTGAAACTATTACATTTGATCAAACTATTTTGTCACCAAAACACAACCTAATGCATAACACACTTTCAGGTAAGCATCTCATGTAAGCAATCATTTCTTTCAGGGTAGGGTTGGACCAAGGTATGGTCTTTTCTTTAAAAAAAAATCAGATTGTGAAGTGATTTTATGTGAGAGTACTGATGACATGTGTCATAGTTGTTTATTTTTTGAATGAACAGATTCATTCAGGATCGCTCACCTGGTGTCCGCAGTTAGGGTGAGAACATTGTTCAAGTAATCCCTAAGCCAAGCAGCCACTCCCAGCACACACAGAGACATAAGCTGAGGAGGAAACAGAGATAACAAGGCTTTAGCATGCAAACAAAAACAAATACAAGTCAGAAATCACATATTATTCTCTGAGCATCCTTTGGGAAGCCTCGTGAACCCTGCCTTCTTTGTGGCGCCTTTCAGAGCCTATTTGTGTAGGCCTAGTGTGGCATGCCTGGCTCGCTGAGATATGAGTAGCAGAGCTTCATTTCGGATCACCGATGGCATTCTTGGTCGTGAAAATGACACCGGGCACTTATCACATTTAATTCCCTAAAATAGTGTTCAGCAGAATGCAAAACATGTGGCACCGGGTTCTTGAGGTTCACCGCCCTCTACATAAATATACGAGCAGACAAATCTCTATTTTGTTTGCAGTTGTTAATGAGCATTCTGAAAAGCCAACAAGCTCATAAACCTCGATGCTATATAACGGGTGTTTCTATATGTATACATAGACCCAGAAAATGCAAAACAAACATTTCTCAGGCCATAACACTTCATTTGTGATTAGCAGTGGTGGACAAAGTACACAATTCATGTAGTCAAGGAAAAGTTTGATGATGTATTATAATTCTATTATATTTTTTTGTATAATTTTTGTAACAAGACTCTTATTAATTGACTTGATCAAATCACTCTTACATTTATAGCATTAGAGCAACTTACATTTATCTCTCACACAAAATCATGTAAGGCAAAATGGTTTAAGGCAAACTGGTTTTAAACAAACAAACAAACAAGCAACATTGAGGACCGTAAAAGCCGCGGTCGGCCCAGAACAAATTTTTTTTTCTATTTGAAATAATCTATTCAAAAACCAGTGGGAACACGGTACACTTATCTGCTGTATGGAAAAGTCTGGCCAGAACTTGGTTTTCATAGGAGATTTGATGCCAAAATGCCAGAAAACCCCATGGAAACAAGGCCAAGTGACTTAACTATGAAATAACAAAAACCATAGGAACTGAGATGCAGAAAAGTGGCAACAGATGAACTCGTCTGATGAAAATATTTTGTCGCAGAAGAGAATACAATTACGAGTGTCTGCGAGCGTTGGAGATTTGGTCAGGAGCATTAGTGTCTCCAATGTTGAGAAATACTGGCAGATACTTATCTAACATGTAATTATGATAAGACAGATGCATTTGAGGAAAACAACATCTACAGATGTTTAGTAAACTTTTTGTTGACTATCAGTTCTCAAATGCATTTAGCATCATACAGTTACACTGCCTAACATGACAGGACAATATGACACTGGTTTATGACCCAATATGTCCCACCAAATACCCTTGTTATGCATCTCTCCCGAGACAATATTTTTACAGTTCCTAAAGCTAAAACACTATTTGGCTTTTAGGCAATACTGACCATTACACTCCAATAGGTTTCTTTGTTCGAATATATTGAACAAAACACCTAATGTACAATATGACCAACAAAAATCCCAAACAGTGTTTTATAAAAGCTTAATTGTTGTTCCTAATTGTTATTAAGCTGTACTTAAATAAAAATCATGCCTCTTTTCAAAAACGTTAGACTCTGTATACGGGCTCTACAAAACATATCCAAGTTTTGGATATCCAAAATGGCTCTCTCAAAAATAGATATTACTAGTTTAATTCACTCCAGACTCACATTTTATAACTCGAGTGATGGGTGGTACCAGGTGGTACTAAGGAAGTTTTAATGCAATGTTTTTTATTATGTGTTTCACACATAATTTTTCTCACACCAAACTAGTGTTAATAATTTACTTAAAACTTGAGGTGTTTTTAAAAACTGTAAAAACCAACCACGTGAAAAGAATTTGAATTTTTGTGTAATACGTACCTTTTAAATATCAGGCAGATTTCAGAGTAACCAAGTTATCTCACTGACAGCTTCTGATATTATTGCCAAATTGAATCTTATCTCTAATCATCATGTGTGAACTATACATTCAGAAAATTTCAGAATCAGTCTCTATTAAGCAAATGTTTATCAGAATTTTTATCTTTAGTTTACAAAAGTTATACTAGCATTGTTACAATTTTTATCAAGGACATTAGACTCTAGAATTGTATTTATTAACATTAGTGAATGTTGTGGGAAGTTTTCCTGTTAGCTGCGAAGATTCAATGTTGGACCCTTCAGCAAGACTCTGGACTTTCACTGTGGAAATATCCTAAATGTAACTGAACCTAAAAATGTTTTTTTTTAAAGGTGGACCGAAATGTTCAAATCCTTAAACGTATTTAAGGATTTGATCAATCCCTTAGGATTTGAATGTGTAAAAAATAAAGCTTGCTTTAATAAAGACAAAAGTGGAATTCGAATTTAAATTGAGATGTTCTGATCCTTTTGGCCTCCCGTAGGCTTGTAACGTAAAGCGCAGTCTCAGCCACCTGCTGTTGGATTTGGCGCTTTGGCACAAACTGTCACTATTTCCTAGTTATTTGTGGTGGTAACGAATGGTTTGGAACCTTGAACCCAGAGTCTTACCCAAAACAGCAGGTTGATGGCGTACAGCAGACAGCGCAGGCACTTTACCGAGTCCTCCCGAGCCATCGTGAACGCGCCTCATTCCTCATATTCTGACTCCCGTCACCGGGAGCGCGCACGTGTACGCTCGGAGATTCAGCGAGTCCGAAAAGTGGAGAAACGTGCTCTGGAATTCCTGATCCACTGTAGACGAAATACTGTTAATCCAACGTCAGAAGTTCGAGCTTTCCACCACACGTACAAAGCATGTTAGGTCCGTGGAAAGTGATGTTTGAAGGTGACAGGTGGGTTGTTATTTAGTGGGCGTGATGACATGTGCAGATTTATCCTCTTCGGAGAAAGTCTGTTAAACTCTTCGTCGTCGGTTGGGATTCCGTTATCGTTGTAGACTTTTCCAGAAGTTATAATGCGTTATAATCCCAGCTGTGAGATGCGCGCAGTGAAAGTTTGGAGTGCAGTACTGATGGTTGATCGTGGCTCAGTGTGTCCACTTACCGGTCATTTCAGTGGCTCGGGCGCTGTCTGGTCAACTTGTGTTTAGATCTCTGACACACACACACACGCACACACACACACACACACACACACGTTGTGTAGTGCTCTGGTCTCGGACATCCTCCGGGTCCTAAAAGCCGGTTGGGTCCAGTCATTATAAACCAACGCCACTGAAATCTGTAATGTTGAGCCGAATCATTTACAATATGCTGATATTTTTAATGTCAGAAACAAAGTTCTATTAATGGAAGGAGTCTTTTTATTAACTATTATTCACCCCCCTCTCTCTCTCACTCACACACACAGACACAGTATTAATATGACTCTCCTTGCATCATTTATATTGCTGATTTGTGCATTAAAGCTCTATATCTCCAAACAGATCAGTGTAGTATAGTACAATGACACCGATATTATGTTTAATGCATAGGGTCATTATACTTTGATAGGCAAATACATTATCTAGCTATTCATGAGCACACATGATGGAGGGTTTCGGTTACGCAAAGGACATAGGGCAAAAAAGAATGGTGTAAATATGTTTTTATGATTAAGAGATTATTTCCTAATGTGAAGGATACATCTGGCTCATTCGTCGGCAACGCTCCCATTGTGTCACATGGGCACCCACAAACACCCCTATAGATGTGTGTTACAGCAGGTATGTGGCCTCTACAGAACATGCACATTAAATAGTTTGCAGTAAATAGGTAGATTAGGTACAAATCACTCTATCAGTATAATCCTGTTGTTTATACCCCAAGTTCTCACACAGTTCTGTTCTCTTTTGCTTTGTATGTGTACTCTTTGTGTGAAACTTTTCTTTGTCTGTAGATATTATCAAAGTGAATTAATCCACAATGTATGACCCATAAGCAGACCAAAACTGCTCTACTGTGTCTGGTGTGGTTTGCTTAGTGATAGAGTATGTACCAGGGAGCTTTTAATGCAAATCATCAGTTATTACATCATAATATCACAGAAATCATTATTTACCTGACACCAATCTTTTAAAATATTTAACAGAAAATGGATGGATTGATTTTATTCAAACTTGGAGTGTTTATAAGCGCAGTAGAGACTCAAATTGAAAATACAAAATTTGCATAATATGTCCCCATTAGATATTTTGTAAAGCGCTGTGTGACTTATCTGGTCTTGGGACCAGCACTAAAGTACTGGTTTGTGCACCCTTAATGACTAGGGTGACACCCCAGTGATCAGCCATGTTGAGATTCAAACAGGAAAGTTCTCAGAAACTAATAGCAATAATTACAATCAAAACAATTTGATCTTTTAATAAGTTAAATTTAGCAGCTTTGTCAAATAGTTCATCAAATCAGTGATTTATTTAATTGCTGGTCATGTTCAGTTTACAAAATTCCAAATACCTAATGTGCTGGTTTGTAACAAAATGAAAAACTATAAACCTAAGTTGGTAGCATTTTTGGACCTTAACATTCACACAGTAAGTGACCGTATACATCACTGATCATAACATATTGTCATTCAGCTTTATGTCACTAACCAGGTATAAACATGATAGAAAAGAGTCATGTTAGATTATAGTTTATGATTAGGTAAGTTAGGTAAAGGCTGAAAAAGGACACAAATTACATATTATTGGTGTTTATTGTGGTTGTTAAGGACATAGGCCAAATATGCATGTTATGTTTTTTAGAATATACAGAGTATTATTCTTTTTTTTAATATTCTTTTTTTTAAATATTTTTATTTAGAAACACAGTAACAGACAAATACAAAAGCAGATCAAATGGTAACATTGTGTCTCTTTTTTTTTCTTTTTTAACAACAACGACAAAAAAGAGAAAACGAAGCACAAACACACACACACAAACATGCGCACACAAACACCAAAAAACACACACAAAAAAAATAAATAAACAGATAAATAAATAAAATACATAAATATAAAAAACAATAATAATAAAACATTTTTTTAAATGGGGGGGTGCTCAATCCGTAGGCAGAGAGGACAAAGAAGAAATGTATAATAGGAATGGGCGCCATTTGTTATTAAATCAGCTAACCCGGCCTTTGGAGGTAGCGATGATCTTCTCCATTTTTAGAGCCTGTAAAAGGTCTCTAAGCCAAATTGAAATTAGAGAAGATTTGGGAGATTTCCATAAACGTAATATACAACGTCTGGCCAACAGAGATGTAAAGGCGAACACTCCAGATTTCGTGGCTGACAAATGGGCAGAGTATTATTCTTGAATATGATGGACTTAATGCTTATCGGTCACTCAAGTTTATCCTCAGAATAATCTGTCAGAGATTTAAAAAAAAGTTAACATCTGCATCAAATCTGCTTTTAAGTTAAACATCTTACATTCAAGTTGGCAGTCACCCCATAAAGAACCCTTAAAAATATTTATTGTTTGAATAATGCAAGAAATGAGCCTTAATTTCCTAGAGATTTTTGTGATGTGTCTGGAATACAAGAAGCCAATGAGTTATCAGTGTCTCCATGTCAGTTAGTTTCTTAGTGCTACTGCTAAAGCATTTGTTTGTTTTGCATTTGTCAAAACTAATCGTGGTAATTCTGTAGATGACTATTATTTGACTTTTTTTAAACCGAGGTATGATGTAACTTCTATACATCACTTATCAATTCACCTTTACAGCTGTGTTTGTCATTTTTACCCTTCAAGGTCTTGCTTATTTTATTCACCTGGTATTTCTGTCATTTTGTTAATAAAACAGCTCGGTGTGTTTAAGAGGCTCGTAAATAAGAATTACGATGCTGCCCTCTATAGGCTGATGTTGTTTTTACCAGCAGGAAACGTTTCAAGAACTACTAATGTAAAGTTCTCATAAAGTTATGAGAAACGTTTTCCCAATAATGTTAATACAACGTTCTAAAAACCTAACAAAGTTAGTCTGAAATGATTATGTTAAAGTATAACTTTGTATTAAAGTACTTTCTAACTACATTTAAAATGTTCTCTGGGTAACTTTGAAGGAACGTTGTAATAAAACATTTCTTAAAAACT
This sequence comes from Ammoglanis amapaensis, assembly GCA_028566735.1. NCBI lineage: Eukaryota > Metazoa > Chordata > Actinopteri > Siluriformes > Trichomycteridae > Ammoglanis > Ammoglanis amapaensis. The sequence goes on from JAOUQU010406800.1 coordinate 9,449, forward strand.
ATGTCTTTATAACATTCCCACAACCAAAATGGTTTAAAACGTAATTTTGTCAGTTGTGTTTTGATCGTAATTTCTTCACTATTTTCATTGTCATATATTTTGTGCTTACTGCAAGATTATAGCTAGGAATCCATTACTACAGGCAATGTTATAGGCACTTCTTTTTATAGTTTTTCTCACATCTCCTTTATCCTCAGTGTTCTTCGTCTTCATTTAGTTTTCCTAACTAAAATAATAATTACATCTAAATCAATACATTTTAAAAATACCAGGAAATAGCAGTTCTTGTGGATCGCTGGATGACTTTATAATATGATATGAGTGAGATTATCAGTGTTTTATTACATGAAGATACATGATTGATATGGTGACAGCCGTGGCCGGTTTGATTCGACAGTTCACAACTGAAATGTCCTTGAGCAAGGCAACAAATCCTTAATTTGTTAAGCCAATGTTAGAGCTGCCCACCACACTGGCAGGTGTGCTCACTGCTGCTCACTAGTGTTTGTTTATTGGTGTGTGTAAATGTGTTTCACTGCACAAACTGGGTTACATGCGGATGATTAATCCCTAAATTAGTAACAGCAGTGATGGGAAAAAGTATTCGAAATGATCTTGATACAAATTCATAATAACAATATTTGTAGTTGTTGTATTGTAACATTATAACTGTAATTGTTACATTTAAATTGACCCCACCTCGTTGTAAAACACTAGAGAAAAGGATAATTTTTATTTACAATTACTGTTACTACAATTACTATTTTATACGCCAACTTATGGTGCATACAATTCCTATCCTTTAGATTACAAGTGACCCACATTTTGTACATTTTACTCTCTGCTCAGAACATTCAGGACTCACGGAGAACGGTTTCTGTTTGCTTTTACAGACTTTAGCTACAATTCAACACAGTGTTTGAATGGCTGTGTTAAGTATCACAACAAATAAGAGCTTAATTAGAAGAACCAAACTCCAGTGTAAGTGACTTAAATGATAAGGTGTCATACAAACCAATTTTTAGACTTGAAACGGAAACGAGAATTAATATCTCCAGGATTCCGTATTTGTAGTCTTCTTTTAGAACGAACTACAACTACCATACATGTCTCGAACAATGTCTGTCGCGCCCGTCTACTCATCAGCCAATCAGCGCAGATATCCTCGGCTTGGTGTCCTTGCCCCCTTTTCAGTCTGTTTTTTTCCTTCAGTTTTCTGGGACCGTAGGCGCCATATTGAGCTTTTCTGCGCTTTCTGTAAACCCCGGAATATTTCCTATTTTTAAACATGTTGTACTTAGAGGACTACCTGGAGAGTAAGTATATGTATTATTTTATTGGTTCGTGTGGGTTATTGTGAATTTCTTGTTTTGTATGGTCGGTGTTTGGGTAATAAAGCCGCGCGGCTGTTAGCATGCTAGGCTAGCAAGTAACGCTCCTTTTTCTTCTTATGTGGCAGTGATCGAGCAGCTACCCATGGATCTCCGCGACAGGTTTACGGAAATGCGAGAGATGGACCTCCAAGTTCAGAGTAAGCACAGCGATCACGCTTCTGTCAGATCATCACGTTCTCCACAAGAACTTCCTTCTGAGTCTGAGCATATTGATATCCTTATTATAAATACATGTCATTAAAAAAAAGTTTGTTTTGTGATAAAAACGGAACATGAGTTTCCTTATTACAAATCAGAAAAGTAAACAGTTTACGTGTTTATTGATGTTCCGTATTTATTTTATTATTATCTTTATAGCGATCTTAAATCTCAGCAACGACTACTTTATTTTTGAGCACCATGGTTAGATAAATATAAACTTTATTTCAGTTTTTATACTTTTGAATAGGTCTGCAACTAATTATTTTGATAGTGGGATAATTTGACTATTTCGGTCACACGCTCAGTCACTGTCTTAACATAAACACATTATTATGATATTTAACTTCCACTATCAAATTAAACTAATGAAATATTAAACTATGAAATATAAGCGGAATTACCGGATATTCCAAACATTATTAGACTTCATCGCAATAAAAAAGTTAATTGAACTAATCAACATTAAGATGCAAATAAGCTTTTAAATAATCGTGCAGATCTGTAACTCAAAAAAGCAATTTATACACACGTATTGGAAGTTGTTAAGCTTCAGAAGTCTAAAATATTTATAACATAATTATGAAAAAGTTTAAAGTGCATGCTATATGAATTTGTATGGAAGTCAATATGTTCAAATAATTCCCTTAGACATTTCTTTAGTCTAAATAAACTAATATACCGTGTTTTCCCGAATATAAGACAGCGTCTTACTTTCTTTTTATCCCCAAAAGCCCCACTATGTCTTACTTTCGGGGTATGTCTTA
>JAOUQU010406819.1:0-11802 GCA_028566735.1 Ammoglanis amapaensis
CCAAGCCACAATACTCTACATTACTCTGCTGTAGCATGGTCTTCCACCACTCTATGAAACACTGCATTACTTAGCTGGAGCGTAAGCATCACCATAATACAGCACTGCCTTACTCTACTGTAACGTGAGCTTCTACCAAGCCACAATACTCTACATTACTCTGCTGTAGCATGGTCTTCCACCACTCTATGAAACACTGCATTACTTAGCTGTTTTAAAAAGGCCTTTAATCACACTTCTTTGTCTGTTTCATTATATAGTTAAATGATAGTTTACTTCTACTTAATTATTGTAGTTCTCTGCTGACACATAACAGTTTTTCAGTTGCATGATAGATTGCGCTCTAGTTTTCATGTTAATTACTACTCTAATTGTACATGTAAAATGTATTCATTTTCTGAAAAATAAATAAATGGTATATAACTGGACAACAAAACTTACCTGACAGTTACATGTTCCACACTTTTGCTCACCGGAAAGAAAAGGTGGGTCTAAACAAGAGGTGCTATCTTCTGAACTGTCCATCTGGTCCACATGTAAATAATAAAATAAAAGCTGAAATGTTGCTCTCTCTCTCTCTCTCTCTCTCTCTCTCTCTCTCTCTCTCTCTCTCTCTCTCTCTCTATATATATATATATATATATATATATACACACATTTTTTTCTTTTTCAGCATTTGATATTTTGATTACTATGGTGCCACTATTGACCCAAGAAATGATAGAAAGTATGTTTTCTGTAAATAATGTTCACTATAGAACTCTTAAAACTGTGGCACTAGCTTCTGCATCATTAATAAGACAAGTGTACCAAATTTCATTCAAAAATAACTGAGAGGGAATCACTGTTGTTCATTTGTATGTTCCTTATAATTTATGGTTGCTAGTCCCTCATATAAAATTGTGGACAGCCTAAATTTGGATAAAATAAATGTAAAAATAATATGTGTGATGTCAATGATAAAAAAATGTAATAATTTAAATTAACATGTCAATACCTTAACACGGGAAGGTATCCTAAACTGAAATACACATTTTATTTAAATGCTATACAAAGTTGCAAATGATGAATGCAATAATCCATTACGTTTTTAAACCAATCTACTACTGCCTGTTTAATATAGAGTAAATAAAATCGACATTCTTTGTGAAGTTTGTTTTAATTTGAGTTGCATATATCATATATATATATATATTGTTTTTACTTTGGCCTATAATGTAAATTGTAAAAACGATTCATAAAAGTATTAAGCACTATAATCAATTTTTTATGACAATCAAATTTGTGTAATAACCTGAAAATGTAATAATAAAAATAAAATATTGTGCTACAACATTTGTCACTAAAAAAGATGAGCAGGAGGAAGAATAATTACACAAAAATGCAATATTGAATTAGCAGTAAGAAATTAATTCACCATACAATGTTTGATCAATGTTGGGTCTATAAATTCATTCTGATAATATTTTAGAAAAAGAGTTAAAACTATTAATAAAGTACTACAGTACTGACTTTTTGCATAGTGTACATTTTCACAGTTTAGATATAAACTCTTTACAAACTGTATGCATTCTTTATCAGCATTTCTTTAACACCTTCTCTCTGATTATTCAACATGTTTTTAACTATTTAAAAATAACATGATATGATGAAGCAGTATGCAGTTTCCTCACAAAGCTTCGCGGAACCATTCTCACAGTTTTCACAGATCCTTAGAGTTCTCACTTTCTATTTTTATTTTGCCTTTTCTCTTGCACCTAGTGGATTGAGAAAAAGAAGCATTTAATCTCTATCTAACAGTTGGGGAGATTTAGTAAATTCACAATGTAATTTGTATGTTTTATTACACACTGAAAATATTCTTTGGAGAACTGGCTTAAAAAGCGTTTTTGGTATAAGTACAATACTAGATAATGCTAATTTTGACTGTAACATATTAAGAAATGTTAGTGGTAGAATATAAATTTATATTTAAAATATATTTATATGCCAAGCAGGCCTAACATTATGATCACTAATAGGTTAGGAAAATAAAATTAGTGGGTGATAAAATAATTTAATGGTTTTAGTGAGTTTTTCAAAGATCAAATGCTAGGCGACTTGGAAAACAACAGCTCTTCTCGGGTGTTATTGTTATGCATTGGTCAGCAACTATCAAACGTAATTTTATGTAAAGGTGACTGACATGGTCATGGAAAGTAAAAAGCTCATTCAATGAAAGCTGGTTGTGTGCTGTGCTCCAACAAACGGATTACTGTAGCTCAAACTGCTGAAGAAGTCAATGCTGGTTCTGATAGAAAGGTCTCATTGCAGTTACAGGGCTGTTTGCAGCAAAAAGGCGCCAACACAATATCAATAAATTAATATTTCTAATAATAAATATTTATTGCAATAGAATAGACAAAATGAATTGGACATATATGTTTAATACAAAGATCAAATCAAATTGCTTTTTATTTGCCATTACACATATACACTGAAATGTCTCTCTTCGTCCCATGGAAGTTGGAAATGTCCCAACTTGTCCGGAAACTGGGGTTAGAGCGCAGGCCAACATACGGCACCCCTGATGCAGACAGGGTTAAGAGTCTTGCTCAAGGACCCAACAGTGGCTGTATAGCAAATCCTGGATTTGAACCCCCAATCTTTGGGTTTATAGTCCGAAGCTCTACCCACAAGGCTCCTTAGTGTGTGTGCTTCAAAATATTATGATTATGATTATTTTGAGTTTAGAATAAAATTGGTATGATAAATCCTAATCTGTATGAAACCAGGACCTAAAATCAATACATACTGTATATTATAGACTAAATAAATTTTGCCCAGGGTGATCAACTGTTCTGTACTGTACAGCAAGTTTACTCATTTGTCTTGCATGATGCTAATTGAGCAGTTGCACTGCTTTCTCATTTGACCCTACCTAGTTAAAATATTTGTGTAATAAATAAAATAAAATTAAAAATTATTAGCCAATTCAAAGCATTTGTTTAATTTCCTAATTACTTTCTTTGTCCAATGGCAGTAATAACCAATCAGAAGTGCCAATGATGTTAATGAAATTACCAATAAAATGTTACACATTTAAAATGTGTTTATCATAATATTCATAACATATACAGTACATGTGTTACACAGCTAAATAGATTGTGATTTTTTTTTAACGTAAAATCTTTATGTTATTTCAAATGTTTTAAATGCTTCTGGGTCATTTAGAAAGTTTAGTAACATAGATTTTTCATGTTTTTCTTGTTATTATTCCAAAACGAATGTTTAAAAATACTTTAGGTGGGTCTTAACTTTTGATAGCATTATACACAATCAAGAAATGTGCTATGTTTACTTTTTAAAATAATTATAATTAATTAACCCAAAAATTAGTAAATTATTAACATAAGTATTTATTTATTGAGCATTTTAATGTCATGATTCCTGTCATATTCATGACAGGAAATGGTCATTCGTCACACAACTTAAACATTTGTAAACTGAAACATGGTAGGTTTAACAATCCAGTTTACAATTAATAATTATAGAAGTAAAGATTATCAATATTATAAATAAACATAAAATACTGTAAAACTGGTTTTAGGTTGCTGTTGTGGCATGATTAGAAAAGTCATCATATTGCTCCCAGACAAAGTATGACCTCCTGCAGTATGACCTTCTGCAGTAGCCCACAGAGGGTCTGGTTGGCCCTGGGAGAAATGCCACAAAGCCTCTGTGTGTGAGTAAGTAGGGAACTGCATTCTGTTGCTGTTTCAATAGACAGTTCTGGAACACTTACATAACTGTGTGACCAAACCAGTGCTTAAAAATGTTGTACTGTTTTTTTTTTTTTTTTTTTTTTTAATTATTTCTTTGGTACACATTTGAGACTTTCTTCAGGTGCATCCTGAAGCCTTCTTCAACATTCCCTTTGTATTTAAAATATCAATATATAAAATATTTGACTGAAATCAGAAGGTTTTTTCGTGACCATCTCAAACTTTGATTGCAGTACAGAGAGGATCACTTTTTTTCTTGTGACACATGGCATATATTTGGGTAGCCATTGTCTGATGGTTACAGATCAGGTTTATGATCTGAATGTTGGCCGTTTGATTTTGAGAGTTGAATGGTCACAAATGAGGCGTCCTAGGCACCTAGCACGTTAACAGCTCCTCGGGTGCCGTGAATAGGCATGTGTGCTTACTGCCCTCTAGTGTGTGTTCAGTGGTGTGTGTAAATGTGTGTTTTACTTCACATATAAGGTTAAAAGTAAAAGAACATTTATGCGGTGTGTAAAAAAGCAGAGTAGAAGCAAGAGTAAAAATTATTCTAAATATTAATCTAAATATGTTGCATTCTGCATTTAGTTCCTCTTGAGTTGATTACAACTGTACAACTTGTAAAAAATGTCCAACATCAATTTTGCTCTGTTTGTATACAAGCTGATGGAGTCCTTTTAAGGCAATGGTTAAACATTTCAAGCATCGTCTTGCTGTTACATATCAGCTGCACTTTTCACTATCACAGGAGGCACAGCAGAAGCCATGGAAAAAGGAGTCAAAGGAGCCCTGGTATTGATCAGACAAGTGTTTCACCCTCTTTAATGGGCAGTGTGGAGGAACAACACACCAATTTGGGTTCTTATTTTTTTTAATCTGATGAATCAAAATGTAACCACTCTGGATATTACAAAATCTATAAATGGTTCCTCTTTTTCATTGGCAGACCAAGGCCTCTCCAATTTTCAGAATTTTAAGACCAGTGTTATTGGACTTTAAGAAGGTTGTAAGTAATTCTTCACAATACTAAAGTAAGAAATGAGAGCAAAAGACAAACACAATAGACAGAGGAATTTCGATCCCATGTCTGCCACTTGTTGTATGCTATCAGTGACCAGGTTTGAATTTGCTCTGTAACGCCAGCAATGTTAATAATGATCGACGTGATCGACTAGTGTATTTGGCCTTGTAACATGATACTGTAGTTTATATACTGAAATATATTTATATATTCTATGAATGCTTGGTGCTATGTATGCTTGGTGAAAATTAAAATAAAACTGTAGTTTATATGCTCTATGGTATTCAGCATCTTTGGCAACAAGTAGGTTGGGTTAGAAATGTCTAAATTCAATTGTCTGCACATTGAGAAAGCTTGTGAGTATGCTTACCTTGCTGTAAGCCTTCAGACTCCTCAAGGCTACGAAGTAATATAATCCAAATATTTGTGCTGATTTTGCCTTTAAAATAACTGAATTGGCCCAATTTAATAAATAGCTTATATTGAGTAAAAAGTTTAGGTTGAGTCACTGAGTCAATTAAAAAATGATTTAAATTGAAGAATGACATTCAATTTTATAACGTATTGGGCTTTTTATTTCATTTAAATTAACAATGTTAATTAAGTTAACATTAAATTTATAACAATCTATGCACTTTTCTTCTTGTGTATTGGGAATGAAACAAGAAATATTCAAAATCTGTTGTACTGCCTTGAATAAATTCTTCTTGAAATACTTTTCGCCCAAAATGTTATGATATTTATTTTCAGCAGATCGGCATATTTTTTACTATTATATAGTTCTATAATTAATTTACATACATTTAAACATATATTTTAGTGGTGTATATTATATATATATATGCTTTGAAATATACAATGTGTGACATTCTGGGGAAATTTAAAATATGTAAACATATTTCAATTGTATAATAACTGATAAAATTGTTATTCAGTATGTTTTTGATGTCACCAATTTATTGTTTCAATCTTTTACTGCCAAATGTCGAGAAATTATCTCTCAACCATCACCAGTCAGAATTTTTTTTTTCGTTAAATCATTTTGATTATACAATAATCCATGCACCACTCCCTCTTAATACCTATGTGCAATACTTTTTATTAATAATTTCTTCCCAAAACAAAATTGCATGTTGCAACTTACTCGTTAGAGGGCAGTATCGCTCCATGTTAAGCTATTTCCAGGCACGTCTCCATTTTCTACAAGAGTTTTATGTCTAAATAAAATGAGTGGGCCTGGCTTAGCAACAACAATTCTTTGAAATATTATTATCTAATGTTAAAATGGAAGTCAAGACTCTAAGCACAATTCCTAAACTTAATAAACATATATAAACATGCCTTATGTAAGAAAAATAAATATTCAATTTACGGGCAACAGCTCTGGTAGATATTCCTGTAGTCAGCATGACCATTCCATGCTAATTGCGCTCCCTCAAAACTTGCGACATATGTGGTATTATGTTATCCGACATATCCGCACATTTGAATCATTGAAAATGATTACTAAAATGAATGAATTTCGGACAATGTTAGTAAATGGTTACTCAGTACTGTCGTTTAGCAACATGACTACGTCAGCAGTTGCGGAGATTCACTTTGATGGGATTAAGAATCGATTCCAACTATGATTCTTGGACATAGGATATGATTCTCTGAGTCGATTCTACATGGCAACCTCTTCGAATGCAAATCGGGTTTACTCCTGTCCTGCTACTTTCAAAAATGGACATAGAAGCCACTTAGAAAAAAACACATTTTAGACCAGTTATCATCTTTGTTCTTAATTCAGTCTCATCTTTTTTTAAATCTTGGTTTCGTTTATAAGATTTTTATTAGAATCAAGTTTTACACTGCGGTCACATTCATATCAAGGCGTAATATTCATTTATTGGTCAAAATAAAATGTTATATCGAACACAGTGTATCTCTGATTCATCTTATTTACATGTTTTTGCAATTGGGAGAAAACCAGTGCTATTCGAAATAAACCCTCACAGACATGGGGAGGACAAGTAAATTTGAACCTAGGGCCTTCTTGTTGTGACGCTGCAGTGCTATCCAGAGTCACCCTCTTCTTTAAACTTTAGGGTCGGAATATGTGTTTGTGATTACTGGACAATTTCGTATTAACAAATGGAGTTACAAATGATTGAAAGTTTCTAAAACGCTTTAAAATGCTTAACGTGCATGGCTTAATATATTAATACAATGAACACCAAACCACTAATTTATTACTCTCTAGCTTAACATAAAACATATAACTTTCCTATTGGAGTACATTCAACTTTATATTACGGTGGCCCATAAAGTCACAACACAGTCACAACCCAAAAGCTGTTTTCATGTTGTGTTTTAGTCTTCCGAAATGATAAGCTTATTTAACATTTATGGTATTTAACATATCTTGTACCAGAAAATCTTATAATTGTATGCCTTCAAAGGTTATACTTACTAAGGTCTAAGTGTGGCATCATTTCAGGGAGAATGCAGTGTAAACCTTTGCAGTAGTAGACCCATGAAAAGTGCATTAAAACGTTCATGGTAGTTTGGCCACTTTATGGTTTGACTATAAAATCCTCAATTGTATTATAAACGTTCACAGTTATAATATATAATACATAGTACAGTACGTATATACAGTGGTGACGTGCTTATTGTGATCACTGAACAATTGACCTTTTTAATTATTTACAAGAAAACGTGATGATTCATCCACTTCTTTCGACTCCTTTTTTTACTGGGATGGAAGAATCGACTCTTTTGGTAGATTCACACTCCAGCGTCAGCAGCTTCAGTTACAGATCCACTAACAATTTTTTTCTAAAATGGGAAACTGTCAAGTAAGTATTTCTATTTTTATGTTTTTGTTGTTATTATTAGCAACAATGTATTTTTAATGTTATTGAACACAACAGCGCATCAGGATTAATGTAATTTTCTGGCCTCGGAGTGCTCAAACGAAGCTGTATTTATCAAAAACGGTTAAACCACCGATAGTGAATGAGAATATGGATTATTTTCTATAAATAAATTATACGTTTGTGTTGTGTTAGCAAACCTGAAAAAGCTTTATTTTACACGTATCGAAGCATGTAAATAAAAGGCAGTTTGGGCTTCTGCAAATGGTGTTTTCAAGCTATAAGTATTTGGGACAGTTTGATACACTTTTTAAACTTTTTAAAAGAGAGATTCAACAGAAGGGATCTGTATTGTATTAAGTTCCCGTTAGCTGTGTGCTGTGAGGCACGGTTAATATGGAAAGCCAAAGAGTCTATAAACGAGGCATAGCAATGAGAAGAAGAAAAAAACATGGGCAGTAAACTGACCTGCTACAGTTGCTAAATTTTAAGTGCTCAGTGTATTAGTGATGTTCATGCTGTATTTATTGGTTGTTTTGCCATTCAAATTAGCATTTTTATTCATATATGCTTAATTATTCTGCTATATGCCAAGACTATGGGCATGTCAACAGATCGACTTGTGTCCATAAATACACTTGTATTGACACTGTCTGTCATTTATTATAGTAAATCTGCTTAGTGACTCCTGAAAATGCAATGGAAAGTAAACACTTTTTGTTTTATATCCTATTTCAGTCTATTTTATGTTTTGGCTTTCCATAGGTTGGGAGGGGTAGAGATTTGTGTATGGCAGATCTGTGTGGAAGTACTCTGTAGGGACAAAGAGGGAAAGGGGGCCTCCATCCCAGTCGCTTTTTTTCTTTCCTTGTATACTTTCCTCTGTATACAAGAAGAGCTCGGAAATCCCACAGCATATCCCTTCCTAGATTATTCCAGTTCATTTAAAAGAGGAACATAATGCAGGGTTGCCACATTGAAACAGTGGTTTCCAGCCATAAAAGCATTTCATAATCAGACAGAAATCATGAAACCCCACCAAAACAATACGGTACAAATAGAAAAAGGTTAAAGCATGTATTCCATCTCATTTAAATGTTCAACCCTAAATCAAAAAAGTTTGTGAAGCATGTTTTTGTTTAAAGTATCAGTACTTTTTTATTTGCTTACTAGTTTTGTAATCTATTGCAGAAATACAGTAATTTAGATATTGTAATAAATTATAATTAGTTGAGCAGACCAAACATGAAAAAAGAGCAAAAAATAAAAAGTTAAATTAAAAGTAGGACATTGTTTTTGTCTTGTTTGCATTTTCACTTGTGACATCTTTTTTGTTATTTTGGGAAGTTTCTGTAACATTCTGTCTATGCTAATGGTGTACCAATGCTCAGTTATTCAAAATTGATTGTTATACAGTATACATGGTTTACTGTATTAATTTAGACATGGTTGCACTGTTACAATAAGTAGATGAATTGCATACATTGTGAAATGTTTTGCACACTGTAGAACATAAAGAGTGTGTTTGACTGGTCTAAATATTGGATTTGTCTTAGTCTGCTGCATCATAACAAGGACACTCAAACTCAAACAGTGACTGTTAACAATGTAATTCACATTGTCAAGCAAGACTGAAAACATTGTAAACCTGAAACAATTGGTGTCCTAAATTCTCAAAACATGAATGAATAAATAAATAATTCATACCAAATGTACACCATAAATATAAAAATCCTTTTGTTTGCCTATAAGGTGATCACGGGACATGCTTCCTCTTACTTGCACTCATTCCCCAGCCCCCCAGTATCACTCCCCGAGCTCAATATTTACTGAGCTCTTGAGAGCGACCCATTGTTTCACAAATGTTTGGTTGGGTGAGTGAATGCTTTTGGTAATATAGTGTATATTCTTATGTTCTTATGTATAACTATGCATCTTATCAAGTTTATACTTATTCTAATATTTTTTTCTTGTATACATCAAATATGATTTTATTACTTATGTACCTTATCACTTCTTAGTCAGTTTGGATAAAAGCAGCTGCTACATACAATGTAAAAGTAAATACATGTTTTTTTTTATCTCAAAGATTGTAATTAATACTTTGTCAATTAATTTTTGTTTTTTTTTGTAGCCAACAATTTTTCCATATGAGGAGTTTGATGTAGTGGCTGATATCAAGGCAATTCGCAAAGCCTGCAAGGGACTAGGTGAGATCAGTTTCTTATAAGAATTTAATCTGTGAAATATAGTATACATTTTATAAGCTGTCTAAGATTAAAAGCATGAATTTATGAAGAATGTGCATTTAATGTATTAAATCAATTTTTCAATCAGTTACATCATTCTTTCATTTTAATTACTGTCTCATCCTAATGCATTATTACAAAAACAACATACAGATTTCAAATTTGTATGGTTTAAATTGAAGTGAAAACATTTCTTTAGCAAAATTATGTGAATGCAGTCTTGACATTTTAACTCATTAATATCTTTTCATTTTAAATTGCCCAGATGGAGCTTTGGGGTTTTCCACTAGCACACTAGAGCTCTTGACTTTGCATTGCCACTGGTTAGTTGGGTGCCACCCTTAGCACTAAGATGCAGAAAACCAGTGCATTGTTGTCCTGGTACTAAGCCTGGATGAATAGGAGGGTTGTGTCAGGAAAGGTATTTGATGTAAGAACCAAACCAAATCAATAATGTACCACAGTACTGACAGTGCTCTTGGTATATTTACACACAGTTTTGTATGCAATATAGATTTATTCTGGATGTGTTGCACTTTTAAGACATTGGGTGATAAAAAGAGAAACACCTTCATAAACATTTGTTAAAGTAAAAAAAGTAAAATAAAAGCAAATGTTAATTAAATCTTTTTAAAGATCTACAAAGCCACAAGATATGATAAGACTAGGAGATGCTTCCTATAGTTATATTTTACCCAAAAAGCAATGCTTTTTAGGGTTGAATTGTACACCCCAGCCCTTAACAAAACATTGAAAACCAGTTTAGTTTTTAAAAAACTTGGTCAATTTTATTGAACTTTCACTGCATGCTTTACTGTAGGGATCTTTCGCTTTTTTTGGATGACGTTATTGATTAAAGCAAGTCTACAAAGTTTTTTTTTTTTTAATCAGGCACTGATGAGAAGGCTATTATCCAAATCCTGGCTAATCGCTCAGCAGCTCAGCGGCTGGAGATAAAGCAGGCCTACTTTGAAAAATATGATGATGTAAGTATAGGTCCACTATCAATGTTTTTTGTATTTATTAAAATCATGTTTGCTTTTACGTTTTCATTTGATTTCATTTGGAAATGTGAGATTATTAAAGGAAATGGGCTTATGCAACCTATAGAATAGCTATCTAAAATGCAAAATCAGTTTCCGATTTTCAGATTTCTCTAGTCACCATGCCATTGTTTAAACAATTTAACATGCTCGAAAGCAGATTCATCTTAGAATATGCAATAAACAATTGATCACCAGTTTAGACAATGTTCAGACAGAAGCAGACAATCTGATCAAGGTGGCATTGTGGCAAGGTATGTGCCACCAGCTCATTGCCACTTGTGGCAAACAGTGGCACAGGCGCAACATTTTAGCTACATATCATGTAAAGTCAGCTTAAGGTGTCACACCCCAACAAATGGGAGCAAACTGAATGTTAAACTATTAAGGATATAATATATGGTTACGTTGGTGGTGGGTATGTTTTGCAGGAGTTGGAAGAGGTGCTGAAAAGTGAGCTGTCTGGAAACTTTGAGAATGCTATTCTTGCCATGTTGGACCCACCACACATCTTTGCTGTGAAGGAGCTTCGAAAAGCCATGAAAGGAGCAGGCACAGATGAGGACGTCCTGGTGGAAATCCTCTGTACTGCCACAAATGCTGTAAGTGTCCGCAGTTTAATAATGTTGCATGTGACTCCAGGTGAGTTAGACAAATGATGACATATCAAAGCATCTGGAACATATTAAGGGACATGCTTAGGCGACACTGTGAATACGCTCATTACAAAGAGAACTTTTAATGTGACGTGTTTTTTAATATAACAGTTCAGTGAGCTATGGTATTTTTTAGGGCTGTCCGCAAATAATCGATTATTCGTTGGTCGACCGAAAAAATTACTAGTCGGCCAAATTCCATTGG
>JAOUQU010406829.1:4604-19604 GCA_028566735.1 Ammoglanis amapaensis
ATAGCATCCAGGACTGAACTCTCGCTGGGAACCGGAGACGAGAAATTGAACAACAGCCTGGTCTGAACCACAGCTGATCCAGATCTGAAGGAGCAAACCATGATTTCTGTTATTTTCATATCACATTGAGAACATTGCAGATTTTGATTAGAGCCACCTCAGTAGTGAACCCACAGTTCTGATGGAGCTTCTGTAGTTGTCGTCTGAATGTGCATCTCGCTGAGGAAGCTGCTTGGTATCTTGGTATCTCCATCTTGGAAGTAGTACTCCATCATACCATTGACCAAGTGTGTTGAGCTCCTGATTAGAGCAGCAGAAAGGATAAACGTTACCACACCAATTTCTGGATCCTTCTCATGAACAGCAAGTGCTTTCAGATAAAAATCAAATCATCATTAATTCTTACATAAACGAAACACTCTGGGGTTCAAATGCTTCGGCACCAGGTTCATTCAGAATTGTGTTCAGCTGGAGAAGAGACAAGTTGAACAGATTTAATCAAAATCTTGGACGAATTCCGGAAACATCTGTCTTGTCTGGAACTGATGTTGCTGCCGTCTCATGTTTGTAAATGTTGTTTGTGTGTTTGTGGTGAAGTGAAACTATTTCTGATGGTTAATACATGTTCTAGTGTGCTGATAGTTCTGGTTCCTCACCACATTGTTAATGGTGCTCTGTAACTGCTTGTAGGTTTCATTCCTCATCTCGATGTTCTCCGGCATTCTAACATCACTGACTCTAAAGGTGAAGACCACTGCGTAGGCGGTGTCTGAAATTCCTGGGGAATAAACCAAATGCACTTTAGTTTGATGCTGATTTCATGATGATCCTGATTTCGATTCCTGTTGAATCCAAACACAAAGAAAGAAAACGTACGTTCATAGGTGAGGTTCAACACTGTTACAGAATCCGATAAATTTGAGAGTCGAGAGACTAGAAGACTTCTGATGCCATTGAGGACTGAACTCTGACTAGGAACTGGAGACGAGAAATTAAACACCAGTCTGGTCTCAACCACTGCTGATCCAGATCTAAAGGAAAAAAGTACAAGTGATAGATTGA
Organism: Ammoglanis amapaensis; assembly: GCA_028566735.1. Taxonomy (NCBI): domain Eukaryota; kingdom Metazoa; phylum Chordata; class Actinopteri; order Siluriformes; family Trichomycteridae; genus Ammoglanis; species Ammoglanis amapaensis. Next base: position 5,667 of record JAOUQU010406829.1, read on the forward strand.
AGTGAAATGTATAACAGGTACTGATTGGCTGTAGAGGAGAAATGTTACTTACACATTATTAAGTTCCTGAAGAAAGCTCAAAGGAAGTCGAGTGTCTCCATCCTTGAAGCTGTATTCCACATTTGCGTCCATCTTGCTTCCTGTACCACTGTGAAGAGAACAAACAGTGACAACCTGGAAACAATAGAATTCAAACCCGCTGGTAAACTACCACTGTTATCTAAAAAAACACCAGAAATGTGTCCAAAACTTACGCGACACTAGAGCTCTGAGATTCAAAAAATTCTGCACCAGGTTCGTTTAGTAGGACATTGAGCTAAAAGTCAAAATAACAATGAGTAGAATTAATAACAAGTATATAAGTAGAGTTTACTGCATGTTGTGTTTGGATTCAGGTGAATGAGTTACACACCGCTGTGTTGATGGTGCTCTGTACTTGCTCGTAGGTGGCGTTCTTGAGTTCAGAATTCTCTGCTACACTGACATGACTGACGCTGAACGTGAAGACGACCGCATATGAAGTGTCTGAAATTTCTGAGCAACAAGGAGAAAAGAATTTTGTTTTTGTCTGAAACTTTTATTTTAGAGAGAATGGATGATGATTTCCATTTTTCTGGCATTAAACAGGAGAAACAATGTGAAACTTACTCTCGTAGGTGTAGTTCAGCACTTTCACATTATCAGGAAGATCTGCACCTCTCGACTTTAGAAGAGCTGAGATAGCATCCAGGACTGAACTCTCGCTGGGAACCGGAGACGAGAAATTGAACAACAGCCTGGTCTGAACCACAGCTGAGCTGGATCTAACTGCAGTGGTAGTAAACACTGAAATGTTCACTGGAGTTACTAAAATTACAGAGGAATTTGATTTCGGTGTTGTTGAGTGTGTTGTTTGTGTTGCTACAGAAGTTATAGAGAATGTTGATCCTGATGCAGTTGATTCAGTTGTTTCTGTTGTTGGGGTTGCTGGAACAGTTGTTGTTTCAGTGACTGCTACGACTGTGGGTGCTGTTTGTGTAGTGACGTGACCTACAGTAGTTACAGATGGTCCTGGTGTTGTTGGTTCAGTTGTTTGTGTGGTTAGAGTTGCTGGAAATGTAGTGGTCTCAGTAATTGGAGTTTCTTCTGTGATTGTAGATGCTCTCTCTGCATTGTCTTGTCTTTTAGTTATTATCCAAACAATTGATCCTGGTATTGTTGATTCTGTTGTTTGAGTTGCTGGAAAAATTCTAGTTTGAGTGACTGTCCTGACTGGAGTGTATGTTGTGACTGTTGATGCTGTATCTTTAGTGCCATGAGCTACAGAATTTAAAGAGTAAGGTAATCCTTGTGTTGTTGATTCTGTTGTTTGTAATGTTGGTGTTGCTGGAACAGTTGTAGTTTCAATGACTGCGGTGCCTTCTGTGGCTTTAGATGCTGTATCTTTAGTGCTTTGAGATACGGTAGTTGCATAGGAAAGTGATCCTGGTGTTGTTGACTCTATTGTATTTGTTGTTGGCCTTTCTGAGACAGTTTCATTTACAAGAGTTTTCACGGTGACTGAATATGCCACATTCGTAGAGCCTGGACCTACAGTAATTACAGAGGCAGTTAGTCCTGGTGTTGTTGATTCAGTTGTTTGTGTGGTTGGAGAAGCTGCAAATGTTGTAGTCTCAGTAATTGGAGTTTCCTCTGTGATTGTAGATGCAGTCTCTGCAGTGCCTTTACCTTTAGTTGTTACAGTAACAATTGATTCTGGTGTTGTTGATCCTGTTGTTTGTGTGGTTGGAGTTGCTGGAAACATTGAAGTTGAACCTGGTGTTGTTGATTCTTTTGTTTTTGTAGTTTGAGTAACTGGAGTTTTTGTTGTGACTATTAATATTGTGTTTGTAGTCCCTTCAGCTACAGAAGTTAAAGAAAAAGTTGATCCTAATGTTGTTGATTCTTTTGTTTGTGTAGTTGGTGTTGCTGGAACAGTTGTAGTTTTAGGGACTGGGGTGCCTTCTGTGAATTTAGTTGTTGTATCTTTAATGTCTTGAACTACGGTAGTTACAGAGAAAGTTAATCCTGGTGTTGTTGATTCTGTTGTATCTGTAGTTGACGCTGTTCTAGTTCCAAATCTAGTTTCAGTTACTGGAGTTTCCTCTGTTAATGTAGATGTTAAACCTTTAGTGACTTCAGTAGTTACAGAGACAGTTGATCTTGGTGTTGTTGATTCTGTTGTGTCGGTTGTTGGTGTTGCTGGAACAGTTGTAGTTTCAGTGAATGGAGTGCCCACTATGACTGTTGATGCTGTTTCTGTTGTGCCTTGATCTTCAGTAAACACTGAAACAGTTGATTCTGGTGTTGTTGATTCTGTTGTTTGTGTTGTTAGAGTTACTGAAGGAATTGTAGTTTGAGTGAGTGGAGTGTCCGCTGTTACTGTAGATCCTGTTTCTGCTGTGCCTTGATTTTCAGTAGTTACAGAAGCAGTTGATCCTGGTGTTGTTGATTGAGTTGTTTGTATTGTTGGGGTTGTTGGAGACGTAGTTTCAGTGATTGTAGAGTCTGTTGTGACTGTAGATCCTGTATCTGTTGTACCATGATCTTTAGTGGTTAGAGAGCCAGTTGGTCCAGGCGTTGTTGATTCAGTTGTTTGTGTTGTTGGTGTTGCTGGTGAAGTTGGTGTCTCAGTTACTAGTGTTCTCTCTGAAACAGTTGGTGCTGTCTCTGTAGTGCCTTGACCTACAGTAGTTACAGAAACAGTTGATTCTGGTGTTGTTGATTCTGTTGTTTGTGTTGTTGGAGTTACTGATGAAGTTGTAGTTTGAGTAACTGAATTGTCCACTGTGACTGTGGGTCTTTTATCTGTAGTGCCTTGCCCTTCAGTAGATACAGAAGCAATTGTTCCTGGTGTTGTTGATTGAGTTGTTTGTGTTGATGGAATTTCTGGAAAAGTTGGTGTCTGAGTGACTAGTGTTTTCTCTGAGACAGTTGATGCTGTTTTTGTAGTGCCTTGACCATAGGTTGTTACATCAACTGTTGGTTCTGGTGTTGTTGATTCTGTTGTATCTCTTGTTGGTGTTGCTGGAACAGTTGTAGTTTCAGTGAATGGAGTGCCAACTGTGACTGTTGATGTTGTTTCTGTAGTGCCTGGATCTTCAGTAAACACAGACACAGTTGATTCTGGTGTTGTTGATTCTGTTGTTTGTGTTGTTAGAGTTACTGAAAGTATTGTAGTTTGAGTGAGTGGAGTGTCCGCTGTTACTGTAGATCCTGTTTCTGTTGTGCCTTGATTTTCAGTAGTTACAGAAGCAGTTGATCCTGGTGTTGTTGATTGAGTTGTTTGTATTGTTGGAGTTGTTGGAGACGTAGTTTCAGTGACTGGAGAGTCTGTTGCGACTGTAGATCCTGTATCTGTTCTAACTTCATATTCGGAAGTTAGAATGCCTGTTGGTCCAGGCGTTGTTGATTCAGTTGTTTGTTTTGTTGGGGTTGCTGGTGAAGTTAGAGTCTCAGTGACTGGCGTTTTTGAAACAGTTGATGCTGTCTCGGTAGTGCCTTGACTATCAGTTGTTACAGTAACAGTTGATTCTGGTGCTGCTGATTTAGTTGTATCTGTTGTTGACATTGCTGAAACAGTTGTAGTTTGAGTTAATGGAGTGCCCACTGTGACTGTAGATGCTATAACTATAGTTGCTTGATCTTCAGTAGTTACATAAACAGTTAATTCTGGTGTTGTTGATTCAGTTGTTTGTGCTGTTGGGGTTGCTGGTGAAGTTGGTGTCTCAGTGACTAGTGTTCTCTCCGAAACAGTTGGTGCTGTCTCTGTAGTGCCTTGACCTACAGTAGTTACAGAAGCAGTTGATTCTGGTGCTGCTGATTTAGTTGTATCTGCTGTTAGAGTTGCTGGAACAGTTGTAGTTTGAGGTACTGGAGTGTCCACTGTGACTGTAGATGCAGTATCTGTAGTGCCTTGACTTTCAGTCATTATAGAGGCAGTTGACCCTGGTGTTGTTGATTCAGTTGTTTGTGTTGTTGGACTTGTTGGAGTTTCAGTGACCGGAGTTGGTGCTGTCTCTGTAATGCCTTGACCTTCAGTAGTTACAGAAACAGTTGATTTTGGTGTTGTTGATTCAGTTGTTTGTGTTGTTGGAGTTACTGAAAAAGTTGTAGTTTGAGTGACTGAATTGTCCACTATGACTGTAGATCTTGTATCTGAAGTGATTTGACTTTCAGTCGTTCTAGAGGCAGTTGACCCTGGTGTTGTTGATTCAGTTGTTTGAGTTGTTGGAAAAGTTGTAGTCTCAATGACTGGAGTTTCCTCTGTGAAAGTCGATGTTGTCTCTGTAGTGCGTTGACCTTCAGTTGTTACAGAAACTGTAGATTTTAGTGTTGTTGATTCTGTTGTTTGTGTTGCTTGAACTGCTGGTAGAGTTGTAGTTTCAGTGACTGGAGTATCTGCTGTGACTGTAGATGCTGTATTTTTAGTGCTTTCAGGTACAGAACTTACAGAAAAAGTTGAGCCAGATATTGTTGATTCTGTTGTTGGAGTTCCTGAATACGTTGTAGTCTCTGTGACTGGACTTTCACCTGAGACTGTAAATGCTGTCTCTCTACTGATTTGGCCTATAGCCAATACTGAGTCTGTTGATCCAGGTGTTGTTGTTTGTCTTGTTACTGAAATTGTTGGAAAAATTGTACTCTCAGTGACTGGACTTTTACTTGTGACTGTAGATGCTGTCTCTTGACCTAGAGTAGTTATAGAGGCAGTTGATCTTGGTGTTGTAATTATTGTTGAAGTTGCTGATTCTGGGTTTTTTTCTGTGGTTGTTAGAAGTGCTGTGGTGGATCTAGAGGTAGTTATAACTGTTGTTGCTGTTACATGCGTTGCAGATGTTACTGAATTAGTTGTTTGTTGTGTGTTTGCTAGAGGTGCTGTTGTAGATTCGAAAGTAGATACAGCTGTTGTTGCTGTTGTAGGAGTAACATATATTACTATAGTAGTTGTTAGTCCTGTGTTTGTTGGATGTTCTGTCACAGATCCAGAAGAGGTTACACCTGTTTCTTCTGTAGTGACAGATGTTACTGATTCTGTGGTTTGCCCTGTGGTTATTGGAGGTGCTGTTGTAGATGCAGAAGTACCTACACCTGTTGCTGCTGTTGTAGGAGTTGCTGATGTTACTGATTCTGTGGATTTTTCTGTGGCTGTTGGAAGTGCTGTTGTGGATCCAGAGGTGGTTACAGCTGTTGTTGCTGTTATAGGAGTTGAAGATGATACTAAATTAGTTGTTTGTCCTCTGGTCGTTGGAGGTGCTGTTGTAGATACAAAAGTATTGGAACCTGTTGTTCGAGTATTAGGAGTTGCAGAAGTTACTGATTCTGTTATTTGACCTAGGGTTGTTGGCAATGTTGTTGTAGACCCAGAAGTAGTTCCAGCTGTTGTTGCGGTGTTTGGAGTTGCAGATGTTGCTAAATTTGTTGTTTGGCCTGTGGTTGTTGGAGGCGCTGCTGTGGATCCGGAGGTAGTTACAGCTTCTGTTGCAGGTGTTGCCGATGTAATTGATTTTGTTGTTTGTCCTGTGGCTGTTGGTGATGCTGTTGTATTTCCAATAGTAGTTACAGCTGTTGTTGCTGTTGTTGGAGTTACTGATGTTACTGAATTTGTTGTTTGGCCTGTTGTAGTTGAAGGTGTTATTGTGAATCCAGAGGTAGTTACAGCTGCTGTTGCTGTTGTAGGTGTTGCCAATGTTGCCGAACTACTTGGTTGTCCTGTGGTTGTTGGAGGTGTTGTTGTGGATACAGAAGTAGTTACACTTGTTGTTGCTGTTTTAAGAGTGGCCAAAGTTACTGATTCTGTTGTTTGGCTTGTGGCTGTTGGCAATGCTGTTGGGTTTCCAGAAGTAGTTACAGCTGTTGTTGCAGTTGTTGGTGTTACATATGTTACTGAATTAGTTGTTTGGCTTGTGGTTGTTGAAGGGGCTTTTGTGGATCCAGAGGTAGTTACCTCTGTTTTTGCAGGAGTTGCTGATGTTACAGCTTCTGTTGTTTTTCCTGTGGTTGTTGGAGTTGCTGTTGTGAATACAGAGGTAGTTACACCTGTTGTTGCTGTTGTAGGTGTTACAGTTGTTGCTGATTTTGTAGATTGCCCTGTGGTTGTTGGAGAAGCTGTCGTGGTTCCAGTAATAGTTACTGTTGTTGTTGCAGTTGTTGGAGTTACAGATGTTACTGAATTAGTAGTTTGTCCTGTAGTTGTTGGGGGTGCTGCTGTGGATCCAGAGGTAGTTACAGCTGCTGTTGCAAGTTTGCCTGATGTCACTGATTCTGTTGTTTGTCCTAATGTTGTTGCTGTTGTTGGAGTTACTGATGTTACTAAATAAGTTGTTTGTCCTGTGGCTGTAGGGGGTGCTATTGTAAACCCAGAAGTAGTTACAGCTGTTGTTGCTGTTGTTGGAGTTACTGATGTTACTGAATTTGTTGTTTGTCCTGTTGTAGTTGGAGGTGCTGTAGTGGATCCAGAGGTAGTTACAGCTACTGTTGCTGTTGTTGGAGTTGCAGATTTTAGAGAACTAGTTGGTTGTCCTTTGGTTGTTGGAGGTGTTGCTGTGGATCTAGAAATAGTTACACTTGTTGTTGCTGTTTTAAGAGTTGCCAACGTTACTGATTTTGTTGTTTGGCTTGTGGCTGTTGGTGATGCTGTTGTGGGTTTAGAAGTATTTCCAGCTGTTGTTGGAGTTGTTGGAGATGTTACTAATTCTGTTGTTTTTCCTGTGGTTGTGGGAGGTACTGTTGTGGATCCAGAGGTAGTTACACTTCTTGTTGTGGTTGTAGGAGTTGCAGTTGTTACTGATTCTGTTGTTTTTCCAGTGGTTGTCGAAGGTGTTGTTGTGGATCCAGAGGTAGTTACACTTCTTGTTGTGGTTTTAGGAGTTGCAGTTGTTACTGATTCTGTTGTTTTTCCGGTGGTTGTCGAAGGTGCTCTTGTGGATCCAGAGGTAGTTATACTTCTTGTTTCTGTTGTAGGAGTTGCAGTTGTTACTGATTCTGTTGTTTTTCCAGTGGTTGTCGAAGGTGCTGTTGTGGATCCAGAGCTAGTTACACTTCTTGTTGCTGTTGTAGGAGTTGCAGTTGTTACTGAGTCTGTTGTTTTTCCAGTGGTTGTCGAAGGTGCTCTTGTGGATCCAGAGCTAGTTACACTTCTTGTTGCTGTTGTAGGAGTTGCAGTTGTTACTGATTCTGTTGTTTTTCCAATGGTTGTTGGAGAAGCTGTTGTGGATCCAGAGGTAGTTACACCTTGTGTGGTTGTTCTAGGTGTTACAGTTGTTACTGATTTTGTAGATTGCCCTATGGTTGTTGGAGGTGCTGTTGTGGATCCAGATGTAGTTACACTTCTTTTTTCTGTTGTAAGAGTTGCAGTTGTTACTGATTCTGTTGTTTTTCCTATGGTTGTTGGAAGTGCTGTTGTCGAGCCAGAGGTAGTTACACCTGGTGTTGTTGTTCTAGGTGTTACAGTTGTTACTGATTTTGTAGATTGCCCTCTGGTTGTTGGAGAAGCTGTTGTAGATCCAGAAGTAGTAACACTTCTTGTTGTGGTTTTAGGAGTTGCAGTTGTTACTGATTCTGTTGTTTGCTTTGTGTTTGTTGTGAATCCAGAAGTAGTTACACTATTTGTTGCTGTTGGAGTAGCCGATGTCACTGATTTTGTAGTTGAACCTGTGGTTATTGGAGTTGCTGTTGTGGATCCAGAAGTAGTTACGCATATTGTTACAGTTGTTGGAGTTGTGGATGATATAAATTTTGTGTTTTTTCCTATGATTGTTAGAGGTGCTGTTGGGGATTTAGAAGGAGTTATATCTGTTGTTGCTGTTGTTAAAGTTACAGTTGTTACTGATTTTGTTGTTTTTACTGTAGTTATTGAAGATGCTGTTGTGGTTCCAGAAGTAGTTACGCCTGTTGTTGCTGTTGTTGAAGTTACAGTTTTTACCGATTCTGTTGTTTTCCTTGTAGTTGTTGAAGATGCTGTTGTGACTCCATCGCTAGTTACACATGATGTTGTGCTTGTTGGAATTGTAGATGTTTCCGTTGATGTTTTATTGCTGGTTGCATTCCCCATAGGCATCATCCATAGCAACACTGTTTCAATATAAAAGAAAAACAATCTTTAAACGGTAATAAGCCAAAATAGACAAAATATTTTGATGAATTTACCATTTTACCATTTTTGGGTCACTTGCCATTTAATAATATTGTTGCCATTAATAACTATGGAATGTCATGTAAAGCTAGCGAATGAAATACATTCATATAAACCAAATCAGGGGGAAAAAAGAGATTTTTGGGGGGGTTGGCAGTGGCAGTAATATCCAAGGCAGTAATATATTTACAATGGCAATGTTTGGGTGGGCAATATTTTGTCTCCTGATTCTGACCCTTGAAATAAATTCTGAAACAATGGTTGTAATTGTTGACATGTTTACAAAAGCCAAATGCTATTCAAAGTACTAAATTGATGAACAAAGTCATTTCACCAGCCATATTATTATGATTGTTTATTTTCTGAAGTTTTAATTTTCGTTGATACAAGAATGTTGGAAGGTAGTTCAATAGACAGCCTACAATTCTGTGGTTAACGTTGGTCCCCAACATTATTCTACATCACAAACACATAAAAATCATCCGATTTTGTTTGGATATGGATCTCAAGACTGTCTATAGTGAATGTAAAACATAGTTCACCTCTTTTTGCAGCGTTTTTATATCTGCTTCATTCAGTGGATGCTTTTATTCAAAATAGGTTAACGTTATGAATACAGTTTACAGTCAGTACAATCAAACTATTTTCTCAGGGGTTTAACAGATTCAATTGGATGTGGTTGGGCTCAAATTTACTACATTCTTATTATTAGTCCAGTACGTTTACCCACTTTTCGTTTTTAATATTGATACGCTTCAAATATGAGCTCTTACAAAATTGTTGAAACTTTGAAATGTTTCAGCAAAGCATGAACACTGGATAACTTAAATACACAAATAAATATACTAAAGTGATTTCATTCTGGATTATAGAAGATCTAGTCAATTATGAAGCTCAAACAATGTGGGCTTCCATTTGTTTCTCAAATGTTATTGTTTTTTATGGTTGTGTTTCTCTGGAGCCTTATGATTAAATGCCATTATTTTACACAAATGATCCGAAAAGCTGTAACATAGCAGTTATGCTGCCAGTAATCAGAGGGTCACTGGTTCAATCCTCACCAGGTTGTGTACTGTCACAATATTGTGTGACACCTGTATGTATAAAATATTCTGCTATATGCCTGAAATGTAAATGGAAGATCAGAGATTTGGAAATTTCTGGTTTCAGTTTCTAACTTAGAACTTTCCAATGTAATTCATCACTATATGAGAAATTCCAGGAGAATATTGCCTAATGGGCAGTTCTTTAAGCTATTAACTGAAAGATTAGTTCTTCATATCCAGGCTTTGCATCACAGCCTGTCTGCTCCAATGACAGAATCTGATGTCTGGCCCCAACTTTTAAAGAAGCTGGGATATGCAAAAGTATATTAGAAAACCCTCACAAACTCCATATGTAGACATCCAATCATTACTATTGCGTTTATTATTTTTTTAAATAGTTGTGGTTATCTGGAGCTTTTTGATCAGATTTATGTTATTATACATTTAGTGAATGTCACTTCCTGTCTCAGCAACCATGTGATCAAAAGACATTGTTTTAGTGTCCAAGCCCTGACCTCAGCCATACTCACCTGCTATGGGAGGAATTCAAACATTCAATTTTTTATTCTGAACCAAGCCCAACTATACAAAATTCTCTTTTGTACAAATGAATGGAGACAAGTTCCCACACACAGACGCACTTCAAAGTCTGTTGTTCTAGCTGAAAAGGCAATTCATCTTGGAACAGTATGTCAGGTACTTTTGGCTGTATGTACGCAGGTGTACAGCCATACAGGTGCAATCAGTAATCAGAAGGTTGCCTGATTTAGTCTGAATATAGTGAAATATTGGGCCCTTGAGCAAGACCCTCATGGTTCACTTGATTTGACTGGATACTGTCACACTTGTAAGTTGCTCTTGATAAAAGCGTCTGCTATATCAAGACACACATTTATTCACACAGAGGTGTGTAAATGATAATAATAATTATCTAAAGTTCTTTTGCTCTATTTTCATTCATACTAACATTTAGTTAGACTGTAAAGATAACATTAATAAACTTTTTATACAAATCAAACTTCAATAACATACTTCCAATCCAATCCGACTGTGCTTACAGGAATCCATGTTTGATCTGATTTTATTTTTATTTGCTCTGATGCCACTAAATCAGTAAACAAGAAATCAAACAGACTGTGACTGATAAATTTCTCAGTAGGAACTTTAACTTCAGTTATGGTTTGATTATCCTTTTAAGAACAGCTTTTATCACGATGGAATGTTTACAGATCAACATTATATCAGAATCAGGTCATCAGAAGCTCCTCATGGATCATTTCTGATTTCTTCTCACATATTTTGCACATATTAACAGTGATGCTCGTGAGTTCTGTTAAACAGTGAGACTCATGAATCTTTGAAATCTACATAATCAGCCCAATAATTAGATTCAATTAGGCCATAAGCTTAGGCCAGTTTGAGAATACTGTGGTAAAAATATTGAGTGATCTGAAACATTAAATGTTAAAGGTTTTATTGTGGCTATTTGGACTTCATTTGGTATTCACTGGATTAAATTTTTAATGTCAGATGCTTTTCACTATTTCAGATAGTTGAGTTCTAAGAGTACAGAGGTTAAAAATACGAGACTCCAGTTTTGGTAGAAACATAACAGTATAAGAACGTGCAAACATAAACATAAGAAGGATGTTAAAAGAACCTTAAATCTAAGAAAGGCGGGCTATCACATCACCACAAGTACAGAATGATTTGGATAAATGTATAAAATATGTTTCTAAAGTTATTTATGTGTGCTTATTGTGGCTGTTCTATAGTCAGTCAAGTCAAGTCAACTTTATTTGACTATACTACACATAAGAATCGCAATTCTCTTTTCATTAAAATCCATTCCAGCTAAAAGGTTTATAGAAAATAAACATCAGAGTTACTTACGGATGATGAAGAGAACAGATATTTCATTTCCATTGTTAATAGATTGAGAAACTCTGGAGATACACAACATAAATATCTGAAATTAATTCTATGGGCTAATTTAATTAAATCAAATCAAACGTTTATTCATCACATACACAGAACAACCGACAGTAAAATGTTTTATAACTTCTCCATCCAACACTCCACATTACTGGTAACAAGCTAAAAATTGATTATAAATAAAACAATATGTAAACATTAATGTAAACAGTATAGAAAGTAAAAAATAGGAAAAGGTAAGTTGCACTTAAATAAACCTGTATATATTTATATATTTAAATAAACTGGTTGTTAAAGTGACTTAGTGTCTGTGATTTTTTTAATAGAAGTGCAAACAGATGCAGGTTTGAAGTTTGATGTTCTAACAGTTTCAGAAGGAGATGTTCACAAGCTTCTAAAGTTAATAAGTGAATTGATGCCAGGTATCATGATCATGATAATAATGATCATTTATCAATGGATAGACATGTTCTTTACAAGTGATGACGAAGCGTGGGTAACCACTGTGTTCCAGACAGTCAATCCATTAAGATTATGAACAATTATGAATTGGATTGTTTTGATTATACTGTGGATTCGGTCCGTGTTGAACATCTGTGACCTTTGAGCTTGTCATTAAATAATCACATGAGCTCTGAGTGTCTGAGAAAACCATCGTTAAATAAATAGTTAAATACCACAGACAGCCATTAAAATGGCCAAGAATGGAAAAAAAAAACTTGTTCATCATGCATGAAATAGTAGAGATGGATCAGAAGTTTGGCGGAACACAGGGGGAAACAAGCACTCGTCCTGTTACAGCATCACATTCTAAACGTCTTTCTATTTACACTCTAGAATGAACTTGATCAGACAAACGTTTGAAATATTTTCCTTCTATTTATTTTACTTAAATAAAAAGAAAAAGTCTACAAATAAATAAATAGAACTGTTTATGTTACCTTATTTGTTTTCGCTCAATCATAACCATCTGATGACAGATGATCATCTGTGCCCAGTGGAAGTTTCCAGAGTGATTATAAATCCTGGATGTTGAAGCGCTGGTGCCCGACTGACAGCATGGTGAGCAGGTTCACTCATTTCTTTGCTCTTTGTTTTGTGTCAGGAACATATGGGACAAAAGAGCGTTTGTCCGTCACGCAACAATGATGGGTGTAGATTCATAAAAAAAAGATGTATGTGCAGCATAACTCAACAATCATGTACATGTACAATAACACGTAAAGTTCGATGCTGTGTATTGAGAGAAAAAAAGCTTCACGTCACAATGTTCACATCCTACAGCAAATACAATATAATAATCAGTCATTTCTCCTGTATAAAAGTATTTTAAAAATTAAACATTACACTTTATAATAGCAAATCTGCTTTCATTCACATAAAATAAAAACAACAATCTTTATTATTTTGTTTGTTTATTGAGCTTTTAACATCTTGTTTCACACAGTTATTCACAGCCGCACACATTGATATCAAACAAACATGAACATTGTTGTATCTATAATTTGTCTCACTTGCATGTTTTTGGACTGTGGAAAAAAAAAGAAGCATCCGGAGCACACAGAGATGGGAAAAACATTTCAGGCAGAACGGACCTGGACTGCTTCACCAAGGGATTGAACTCAGAAGCTTATTGCTGTGCAGATGTTTCTCAGATGATTACAGACTTATTCTCAATGGTTTTTTACTAAATGAGTATCAAGAGTGTAAAGATCATAGATGATTGAGCGTCTCACCAGGAGCTACAGAAGATACAAGATGAACACATTACAACTGTTTCTAAATCTCTACACTGGATATGGAACAGACTTATGGTTCTTCTTCTGATCTGTTTGTCTATTGAAGGAAACAGGTTGGTGTGTTTAGATACCTTGAGCAGGTCAGTAATCTACGACGCGTCTGTTAGTCCAGACAATGATAAAACTAATTCTGGTGGGGCAACATTAATAGAACCAGTGATGAATGATCAAACTATTTCTGTTACAGAGTGTTCATGTATCAAATTTATAATAGTTTTATTATGTGTTTACCATAAATTGAATTTCAATTGGTTTAACCATGTTTCATTGCTGCAGCTGTGATTCAGGAAAGCATACTACAAATAAAAAATAAAAGTCAAATATTGATTTTATTTTTCATCTAGACTCTGGTCATTATCGCCGGAATGACGTCCTGGAGATGATGTCTTCTTCTAATGTAATCTGTTTTCTATTTTGTGTTCTGTAATTGATGAAACACTTAGACAGAAATAAGTTTGCCCTGCCTTCAACAAACGAGTCATGTAGTGCCTTATAAAAGAAAACAATATCCAGAAATAAACATACTAAACATATCTACACAAACACATATAGACTGTTAACTATTAACACACTGCACCCTGTACACACCCCATCACAACCAGTCATCACGACGACTGATCAAGATAAACATCAACATCAACGTGGACTGGTTGGAAAGCTGGAACCTCACAAGAGTTTAAATTGGAAGGAGCAACTTTCTGATCTCAAACGAAATTATTTTTTTGGATTTTCTTGGATGAATGGGACCACTGAGCTTTCAGTCACAGAGTGTTGTCAATAGGTTGTAACAAAGTTATAGAGAGACAAGAAGATTCAAAGAAAGACCCAGATGTGGAGGTTCTTATATCACATTCCACACTGATGAGGCTTTCAGTGTGAGCAGATCCAGATGATGAATGACACATCACAACAAACATCGTGGACTGTGTGCTGGATGACCCGCAAGGGTACCTGAACACACCACTAGGTGACAAACCTAGTCACCTAGTGATGTGGATGTGGACAA
>JAOUQU010406840.1:0-11799 GCA_028566735.1 Ammoglanis amapaensis
TTTAGACCTACTGTCTCCATACGAGGACGTTGTACATGAAGCCGTTTCTAGAAAAAAACAAAGACAAAATTTAATTTCTATGCTTGTTAGGCCCTACTAATCACAAATAGCTAGACGAAATAAAAAACACACATCAGGGAAAAGTCTGGCTCACAGGAGGTTAAAGCACGTGCGGTGTGTCATAACATAACAGATGCTCATTTCTGTTGGTTATAATAAGGGTCAAACCTACAATGTTTAGCTTCCTCTTACTGATGTAAGGAATCATATCAGTTTCAAATCATATCAGTTGGTTGTTTGGTAGCTGTGGACTTTTAGTTGACTTGTAGCAGATACTTGTATATCCACGAATATCTGAGAAGGTCCAAGGACCTTCTCATTACACACCCCAGGCTATTTTAGGGCTATCTGACCCAAGAAAGAGAGTAATGGACTGCTGGTTTCCAAGATGATTCAGGACGAGATGGACCTCAGAGTGAAGGCAAAGCCATCAACAAGTCCTCAGCATCTCTGGGAAGTCCTTCAAGATTGTTAGTGAACCGTTCCAGGTGGCTTTTCATGAAGCTTATTGAAGCTGAAACTGATATTTCTAATGTGTCTTCAGCATTAATGTACGATGTACAAAATAATAAATTCTCGATCTGATCACTCGGTGTTTGTTCTAAATTTATACTTTCATGTCTGTCTATTCGAGCCATTAAGACTTTATTTTAATTCCTGACATCTTTAGGATCATCCATGACCTCAATAAAGATGCTGTCTGACCTACCTGAGCTCCGAAATTCTGGATACGGACGACCGCCTCCCAGACACGGACTCCATCTGCTGTACTGGTTCTGTACCACCTGTGTGACCGTGACCCACCAGGACGAGATGCTCTCTCTCTGCAGCCCTCACTCGGGTGACTTTGGGTTTCGAACCTTCCACAACAGAGACGAGAAGAACAAAGGCAGACTTCTCCCCGAGTCCAACGACCCGCCGTACTACGAGCTGGGCAACCTGAGCGCCGCCGGGGTTCGGAAGACCTTTCCGGAGTACGTCCGAGAGAGATACACCGGCTTCCGGGACAAAAGCAACACCGATCGTATCATCGTCTGCTACGATTACGGCTCCGGCTTCTTCAACGGCGTCTACGTGACGAGGCATGAGAACCAGGCCAGCTTCAATCGCAAACACACCTACTGCATTCACCCAGGACTTATCAGGAGCATCCAGAGCTTGGAGCGAGAAGACTTTCTCAGAGAAACTAGACAGCGAAGGCACCGCTTTGAGACTTCGAGATCTCCAACGACTTATCAAGCAACAACCAACGGTTTTAATTGTACTTTATCATTCTGTACATCGGAAAATCAAAACCAAACACTGCACCAGATTCCCGAGGCTCAAAAGTTCCTCACGTTACCAGTATCATCTCACCAACATTCCAGGAGATTGTTAATCATCATATTTGTGCTTTTATTTTCACTGCTGTCGTTCTTCTGGAAAGTTTCAAGCTAAATCTTCAGATCAAACTCGAATCTTTACGTATTAACTCTACATATGGACAGTCGTAGACTAGTGGATTTGGGCTTTGGGCTATCAATGAAAGATTAAAGGTTTAAATCCAGGCCTTTTAAATTGGGTCCTTGAGCGAGACCCTGAACTTGGTCTGCTCGAGGGGGCGCTATACGATGGCAAAACCTGACATAGCGCTTTGACCCCAAATTACATAAACACAAATTGTGAAATGTGAGAAAAGAAAATAATTTTATTATACATCTGTTTATTTGTAATGCCAAATAAAGAGGTTCAATTAAATTATAATTAAAATGATGTGTGTGTAATATTTTTTGGTCGCTTGAGTCCATTTCCGGACCTCCTCTGAGCATCTTAATATTCTTGTCATGAGTTACTGAGACCATGAAAATGTTTTCTTCTTTAGTGAAAGTGTTTAAAACTTGTTTTTGTTTATCGATAAACCCTCCCACCAAATGATATCATGAGAAAGTGATGACTTCACAACTTTCATTAACGTTATGTCAAGTTCTGAGCAAACGTTCTCACTGTAACGTTAGTATAGTAGTATCATATACTACTGTTTAGTATACAGTAAATATAATGACTAACGTACGTGGATCGATGCTGCATAAAGACGTCCGTGTTATTTCTATGTGCCAGTGGGGGCGCCATATCCCCCCTTACCCCCCCCCCCCACACACACACACACACACACACACATTAATAACAGAAAACGGCCCTTCTTCACACGAGTCACATCAAACCTGCTAATGAAAAATATTTCAATCTTCAAAAGCTTCAATTTTCCTCGCAGGCATGTTGTTGGACTGTAGCAGGAAGCCTGGAGCACCTGGAGTAAGCCCACTCGGACACATGGCGAACATGCAAACTCGATGCTGCCACGATATCACACCCCAGGACCTGTGTGAACGTTTTGTGTGAGATTCTGTCGTCCATAACGACACCGGTATGATGTAAGCAGTCTCACTGTAAGTGTGGTCTAACTGCGTCTGGTATTGATAGTGTGGACGTTACACACACACACACACACACACACACACACACACACACACACACACACACACACGATGTCGATGAAATGTCGGAGGTGGAAGCATGAGAGGCCCCAAATAGAATTTTGCCCAGGGCCTCATAAAGACTTCAGACAGGCCTGTTGTAAAGAAAAGAATGACATCGGTCACGGATGTAAAAAGTTTACAAGTTATAATGAACAAATAATAAAAAAATAATAATTAAATACACATTATATTTGTATCTAACTGACTAACTAGTTTAACCACAACTAACTAATGAATCATTAGCCACGTGCAATATTTGTAACTCCCTGGGTCCTTTTTCTACAATAGTGCACGTTTTAGATTTAGTAAATAAACATGGTGTTGTGTGTGTGTGTTAGTGTTTGCACAGATTTGCACGTTGGCCCCTGGACCAGTGCGATGAGTGTTATACGTGCTCGAGGTCAGAGTTCTCGTCTCGTCACCCCCTCGAACAATAGCTTAATGGACCCTGAACAGGATACCAGAGTGAGAAAGGAAATAACCCCACCCGAACCTCTGCACTCATTACAAAGTGCCCAAAACACTTGAGATCCACACTAAGACCACGTCTGTATACTTTCGGCCGTTGTGTTATTGTGTACTTCTTATTTGTTTGTATTTTTAGACACGTGAGGTTACATTTAGTGCTTCTACTGTGTTGCTGTGAGGAAGTTGGATTGTAAGAAAAGTTCTTTTGAGGCACAGGGAGGAACAGATTTATGCCTCGTCTTAGTTTTGATAAGGAGGGACGGATTTCCGTTATGCTTCTTCCCAAAAGGGTGGACACACACACACACACACACACACACACACACACAGTAAAGAGTATGAACTTCTCATTCCCACACTACTGACTGAACCCAACCACGGTGAGTCAAAAACAACATTTCGAGATCTTAGATTTATCATTATTTATACTTTCCACTTCCTTAGTGTTGGAAAATATAAAATTTTAGATGCATGAAATGTACGAATATAAAGTGTGAATTTGTATGAAGATTGCTCGGTCAAAAAGGTCAGTGTATGTGCGTACTAAGAGTGTTAACTCGACAGACAGCTGCTGTCTTGTTGATAAGATAATTAGACAAGGCTGCTGGACCGAGACCTTGAAAGCGTAAGATTGGGGAACCAAAACTCAGCTGAAACTCTGCTCGTGGGCGGGGCCCGTAGAGGAACTGTTGTATAAATACATGAGATTGAAGACACATTTTTTTACTCTTATTGCTGCGAATCTTACAGAAAATAACTCTTAGTTTATTGTAGCAACCAGATCAGAAAGCTTTCTTATTTTGTCTGTAACCTTTATTATATATTAAATTAATAAATAATTTGAAGAACATTTGATAGTATTTCTGTGTTTAATGTTCAAAAATCTCCGAGTTCAGAAAACCTTCACGGTCCATCGGGGCTTTTTGTTGGAGGCCCCACTTGGGTCCAACGGTCTAAAAAGTACTGATCCAACAGTCTCCATTACGAGTCCGACGCGTGACCGTTTCTTTACAGACACGAAGTGAAGGAATCGTTCTTCTCTACACAAGCCAAAGAACATCCTGTACTCAGATTTGTAAGGCAGCATCACGTTACATTCACATCATTCTCTTCATTTCGGCGACTGGACCGGGTGAGACGATGGAACATCGCGGTCAGACTTCAGGCTTCCTGTTCGTCCTGATCGTTCTCGCTTCTCTTCCATGTGACGTGAGTTCTTACGTCTTCGTTACTGGATTTAATTGATTCTGATTGTCACATTTATATTGTAAACGTAACACAACGATGTGTTCTGACATTTACTTTTTCGCCTCTATGTAATTGGTTTTTTAATTGGAACACTATTTTGAACAATCGCAGGTTATTTACCCGTTTTGGTGGGAGAGTAAACCTGTCATGTTTGTCCGGGGTTATAGGGACTAGAACCTACCCTGAATAGTGAGAATCCGTAAATACTTCGAACCCACTTAAAAGTGTGTATTAGTACCTATACTGATTGTTAAACCCAACCATGAGCATTGAACTAATCATCACTTTTTTGGGATTGCTGACCAATACCTCTAGGTGGCGTCTCAACGTGCTGCAGAGAGATTTTAGTTATTTTTACTAAAAAGTACAATGACGCTTCGGTAGATGAGCGACTGATTCAGAGGAATCGACTGAACCGATTCGTTTGACCGACTCCGACTCGTATGAACTCGGTTCCTTATTAAACTGAATCAGAATCAGCAGCACTAGCACAGACGCTCCTGCAGGGGGAGCCGTGTCGTGCATCATACCGAGTCGTGTTCAGGGTCTCCCGGGTCTCACGCTCCCAAATACAGGAGCAGATGAACCGGACTGTCTGGTGGAAAACACACGAATATAAATGAATCATTTAGACGCCGAAACGTCGTCGTTTATTCACTAAACAAAAAAGTTCGTCCACTTTTGTTTCGTTTCCGTGACGCCACGTTAAAACTTTTTAAATTGATATTTGCCCCTTTTAGAAAATGTTAAACTTCTAATCTGGGTTTTTAAAGCACAAAAATGAGAACAAACTGGTGGACATTTACACACTCTAGGGGGCAACAGTGAGCACACGTGTCCTTTGTTCTTGGCAGCCCCTATTTTAGCCATGACACTTAGGGAGCAGTTAGGGGGTCCGGTCCATCCCTCGAAGGCACCTCAGTCATGATCTGTCGACTCTCGGGATGGAACCGACAACCTTCCGATGACCCGGTTCTCTAACTACTAGACCATAGCTGCCCTTGCTCAGCACCTCTGGAAAGTCCTCCAAGACTGTCAGGGGAAAAGTTCCAGGGTTCCCGTTTCGACTGTTAGTGCATCACGTTCACGTGTCACTTCCTTCTGTGTCCTGTAGGAGGCAGCAGAGAAAAGGAAGCTGGACATCGCACCCGACGCCGTGGACGACACGTTCTCGCACTGTTTCGCTAAAATGAGCACCGTGGTTACGGAACCCGGCGGCTTGTTGCGGAAGGAGCTGGACGCCAGTTCTTCTTTCTCACAGACGTGGAGACGAGGAGACGAGCCGGTCTGTGAGAAACAAATCCCCGGAGGAAACAAACACCACACGACGGCGCTGCAGGCGTACGGAAACGCCGACAACAACTTCCGCAAACTATTCAACGATCTGGTTTACAGCAAAGGTTCCAACACCACCACGTACGTGGACGGCTTCCCGTTCAAGTCCCTTCACTTCCTGCTCATGGACGCCTTCAGACTCGCTAACGGCAGAATGTCCTGCACCACACTGTTCTACGGCACCAAGAATCAGTACGCAGCCAAACCCGACGCCGAGGTCCGCTTCGGGAAGTTCATCCGGGCGGAAGAGAAGCACAGTGACGTCACAGAAAGAGTTATCGATGGAGGAACGGTGTTCAACATCACTTCCTGCTCCATCGTCAAAATGGACGATTATACGTGCCGGTCGGAAGACACTAACTACCTCATCTCACCCAACGAAGCTTTCCGAGTGAAGGGGGTCCGAAACGTTGATAATGACGACGAGACTTACACAGAGATCACGCTAACACACACTCGGATCATCAGCAATCACGACTGCTACCTCTTCCCCAGGTACGTTCGGCACCTTCACCTCGGCTCACCAGACGTCCTCGTTTACCCGGACCTCGTGTCCTCGTAAACCCTCGTCACGTCTCTTGTACTGCGTTCGGTTCACTCACAATTTCGGGTGTCGTGCCGGATTCCGACTCCCTTGGTGTGCACACGCGTCACCAGAGCTGACGAACGCTATACACGACATCACAAGATCTGAAGCGAAATAAATATTTAGTCGTTGTTATGCGGTACGGTTACGATCAAAACTCTTTGGTTTGTTGTGATTATTAATTGTTACTACACGTGACATCATAATGAGTTCATTTCTTTGGCTTCAGGTCCGGTGATGCTGCCGTGAAGGATAATTAAAACTTCGCCGTTACTTAGAAACGAGCACAGTCGCATCATATGTGGCATCCATTAGATTTTGTGACCCCCCTTTCACTCTCACACACACACACACACACACACACACACACACACACACACACACATACACACTTTTTTATTCACCATCTCAGATCTGGTTGCCGCAAATGCCCAGTGGAAAGCTAGTATAAGCTTATAATTGTTCAATAATCTTCATTATTTAACCACTAGAGGTCGCCAAAGTCCAGTCAGGCAGCCCTAACTCTAACGTTTCGTCTGTTTGTGTTTGTTTCAGCGGCGACGCCGGATCGTCGTCAGTTCTGCTGAGCTTCTCAGTTCGAACCCTGGTCACTTCTGTTCTCGTTTATTCGACTCTGCTGGAGTGACTCCCTGATCATTCGGGAAACATGCAGACACACTGGAGTTCCATTCATCTTTATTCAATTCTTTCTTTTTTAAATAAATAATACATTTTTCTGTAATGAAAATTTAATAAGTATTACATGATATTTTATTATGATTAATAAAATATTATTCTTATTATCCTCTCTTCTCTTCTGCCCAGACATTTATCGCATTATTACGTTGTTCTCACATCTCTAATTGTTAAGCGTAAATATACTTGTTGGTATCGGACTTGATCTGGCAACCTTATGATCACTACTGTACAGATCAAGCGCAACGCCCTCTTGTGGTTCCATTATGTAGTTCTGTTGTCTGTAAACATCTGGAGTTTCTGACAGAGATAAATGAAGGAATGAGCAGAAGTTCCAGCCCCAGATGTTTCAGTTCTGAACCTCACAACTTTATATTAAAAGCTTATGTATGATTTATCCTCACAGAGAAATGAACTACACACACTAGGGGGCAGCAGCGAGCACACATCGCTGGTGTGGGTGGACAACGCGTGGACATTATTTGATTTTTTCATTAAGTATTTTAATTTCATGTTTTTTTTTGTTTTCGAGTCGTATCCATGACGACAAACATTCATTCACACAAAGTTTCAGACGATACACACAATCGAACGTCTCTTCAATTCACCTGACCTGCGTGTTTTTGGACTGTAGGAGGAAACCCGGGAGCACTCGGAGAAAACTCACATGGATACGTGGAGAACATGCAAACTCCATACAGATACATTCAGCCTCAGAAGGAAAAGCTCTGTTCCTCGTTAAGTCTACCTCCTCCTCCTCCTCTCCTCCTTGTCCTCTTCCTAGTCCTCCTCGTCCTCTTCCTCCTCCTCGTCCTCCTCTCCTCCTTGTCCTCTTCCTCCTCGTCCTCTTCCTCCTCCTCTCCTCATCCTCCTTGTCCTCTTCCTAGTCCTCCTCCTCCTTGTCCTCTTCCTAGTCCTCCTCGTCCTCCTCCTCCTTGTCCTCTTCCTAGTCCTCCTCGTCCTCTTCCTCCTCCTCCTCTCCTCCTTGTCCTCTTCCTAGTCCTCCTCGTCCTCTTCCTCCTCCTCCTTGTTCTCTTCCTAGTCCTCCTCGTCCTCTTCCTCCTCCTCTCCTCCTTGTCCTATTCCTAGTCCTCCTCAACCTCTTCCTCCTCCTCCTCCTCCTCCTCTCCTTGTCCTCGTCCTAGTCCTCCTCGTTCTCTTCCTCCTCGTCCTCTTCCTCCTCTCCTCCTTGTCCTCGTCCTCCTTGTCCTCTTCCTCCTCCTCTCCTCATCCTCCTTGTCCTCTTCCTAGTCCTCCTCGTCCTCTTCTTAGTCCTCCTCGTCCTCTTCCTCCTCCTCCTCTTTCTCGTCCTCCTCCTTCTCTTCATCCTCCACGTCCTCCTCCTTCTCTTCATCCTCCACGTCCTCCTCTTTCTCGTCCTCCTCCTTCTCCTCCACGTCCTCCTCTTTCTCGCCCTCCTCATCCTCCTCCTCCTCAGCTCCTCGCTCTACATGGAATGGTATTCAGTGTTTGGACAAGTTTGTGGATCCCGGATGCCAAACAAAACAATGTGTTCGTTTGTTTTGTTTTCCAGACCGAGAGTTCCATGACATTTTTCTTCTGAGTTACTGAGTTTCACATTTAAGTCGACAAACGTCACAAAATAAAGAAAACAAAATCGTCCACGAGTGAGTTCGATTGTGACTTTTTTTTGTGATGAATGAATGAACATTTGCTGTCATGGATACGACCCGGAGTTTAAAAACATGACGAGAAAATGCTTAAATAAAAAAGTAAATAAATATCACATAAACAACAGAATCAACTGCAGAATAAACAGAATAAATATCATTTCATCAGTGTAAACATGACAACGGTGTAGTGATGTAAGAGTTTAGGGATCAATAGTCATTATTAACGTGGTGCTTTTAATCGTCCATGTGACACTCACGACGGGACACGGACGTCCTCCTGTCAAACGCAGTCATGGACATGAAAGCTCTGGTCCACATGGGAATCGAACCCAAGACCACTTACTGTGAGGCCATTTATATATTTACAATATAATATATACATATAATAGGTGGCACGGTGGCTGAGTGGTTCAGCACTGTCACCTCACAGCAAGAAGTCCCGGGTTCGATCAGGCTGGAGACTTTCTGTGCAGAGTTTGCATGTTCTCCCCGTGTCAGCGTGGGTTTGGGTTGGGGAAAGACCTGGCAACCTACCCCGTAAAATTTAATTGTCGAAATGTTCTGGGGATCGGTAGCGGTCCAATATATATATATAATAAAACATATTAGCATGTTAAATATCAGCATCTAAAATATACCAGTGTGTCAAATATTATTCCCGTAGTTAAGGTACTTTGCTAGAAATCAGAAGGTCACTGGTTCAAGCCTCAATCAACCAAGTTGCCCCTGTTGGACCCCAGAGCGCGGCCCTTAACCCCCGATTGCTCAAAACGGGGTTGAATTATAACGTTCAGTTGTAGATATCTCAGGTAAGTCTGTGTCACCAGATAATAAGATCTGGCAGTAATGATAAATATGATTATTTAATCAAATATTGAATAATCAAATATTAATATTTAATAAGTTAATATTTGTAAAAAAAAAACATTTGTAATGAATTCTTTCGCATCTCTGAGCATGAGCGACATCGGAGGGTGATTATTGAGTTAAAAGTTCTCAGACGAAGGCCAGAAGCAACACCCCCTGCCCCCCCGTCCTCTGTAAGTCTGGAGTGAACTTCAGCCTCAGACTCAGACGGAGAGGTAACGAGGGTCGAGAACCTCGTTTCACTCACGACCTCAAGCAACAGCAGAGGAACGAGAACCACGTAAGTGCGGCGGATCCAATTGTTACCTTCTCTCTGCTCCCTCTGTGGGGTGCTACCGATCCCCAGAGTTACTTACCAATTATTTTTACGGAGTAGGTTGCCAGATCTTTCTCCAATTCCGTATCGCTACAGGGATCTTGTGTGCGAGACAACCGGACGATTTTACACATCTCCGATCGACCTAGTGCATGTTTTTGGATTGTGGGAGAAAACCAGAGCACCCGGAGGAAACCCACGCCCGACCCGGGAATGGAACCTGAGACTTCTTGCTGTGAGGCCACAGTGCTGACCACTTAGTGGCGCCATTATAAGAAACTATACACACAAAAACAAACTCAGATGAATATTTTCGGCGTTTGGCGAGACGTTTTTTATTCATGTTTACGTTTAAATAAACGACCGCGTTTAAATAAACGATCGCGTTTAAATAAACGACCGCGTTTAAATGAACGATCGCGTTTAAATAAACGACCGCGTTTAAATAAACGACCGCGTTTAAATAAACGATCGCGTTTAAATAAACGACCGCGTTTAAATAAACGATCGCGTTTAAATAAACGACCGCGTTTAAATAAACAATCGCGTTTAAATAAACAATCGGAATCATCGTCACTCTTGTCGTTGGTGAGGAATCATGAACATGTTTGGCGGGAACCATCGCGGCCCTTCAGGTTTCTAGTGTTTCAGTGACCCGGAAACTCGACCCCCGGCTAACAGGAAGTGCTCCTGAAACTTTAACCCACGTTCACGTGAAAGTCATGTAACGGTCTGAAAGTGTTACATCATCTTCTTATGAACTTTAATAAACCAATGATTTAACATCATAAGCTAAGATAACATTTAACATCATTAGCTAAGATAACGTTTAGCATCATTAGCTAAGATAACGTTTAGCATCATTAGCTAAGATAACATTAGCTAAGATAACGTTTAGCATCATTAGCTAAGATAACGTTTATTTTAGCATCATTAGCTAAGATAACATTTAATTTAATTTAGCATCATTAGCTAAGATAACGTTTAGCATCATTAGCTAAGATAACGTTTAGTTTAGCATCTAAGATAACGTTTAGCATCATTAGCTAAGATAATGCTTAATTTAATTTAGCATCATTAGCTAGGATAACGTTTATTTTAGCATCATTAGCTAAGATAACGTTTAGCATCATTAGCTAAGATAACGTTTAATTTAATTTAGCATCATTAGCTAAGATAACGTTTAGCATCAGTAGCTAAGATAAGGTTTAGCATCATTAGCTAAGATAACGTTTAACAATATTAGCTAAGAGAACGTTTAACATCATTAGCTAAGATAACATTTAGCATCAGTAGCTAAGAAAAGGTTTAGCATCATTAGCTAAGATAACGTTTAACAATATTAGCTAAGATAACATTTAACATCATTAGCTAAGATAACATTTAGCATCAGTAGCTAAGATAACGTTTAGCATCATTAGCTAAGAGAACGTTTAACATCATTAGCTAAGATAACGTTTAATTTAATTTAACATCATTAGCTAAGATAACATTTAATTTAATTTAGCATCATTAGCTAAGATTACGTTTAACATCATTAGCTAAGATAACGTTTAGCATTAGTAGCTAAGATAACGTTTATTTTAGCATCAGTAGCTAGGATGACATTTATTTTAGCATCTAAGATAACATTTAGCATCATTAGCTTAGATAACGTTTAGCATCATTAGCTAAGAGAACGTTTAATTTAATTTAGCATCATTAACTTAGATAACGTTCAATTTAATTTAGCATCATTAGCTTAGATAACATTTAGCATCATTAGCTAAGATAACGTTTATTTTAGCATCAGTAGCTAAGATAACATTTATTTTAGCATCAGTAGCTAAGACAACGTTTATTTTAGCATCATTAGCTAAGATAACGTTTAGCATCATTAGCTAAGATAACGTTTAGCATCAGTAGCTAAGATAACGTTTAGCATCATTAGCTAAGATAACGATTAGCATCATTAGCTAAGGTAAGGTTCAACATCATTAGCTAAGATAACGTTTAACATCATTAGCTAAGATAACGTTTAGCATCATTAGCTAAGATAACGTTTAGCATCATTAGCTAAGATAACGTTTAGCA
>JAOUQU010406858.1:0-11798 GCA_028566735.1 Ammoglanis amapaensis
TAAAATTTTTAACGCGTTAAAATCTTTGTAATTAATTAATCGAAATTAACGCGTTAAAGTCCCGGCCCTTATATATACATATATATTCTATTTTATTTAAATGACTAACGATCACATGGGGTGGCACTGTGGTTAGTGGTTACCACTGTTGCCTCAAAGAAAGAAGTCCCATGCGCTCCTCACAAAGTCCAAAATTTAAGATACTCATTTGTCCTTGATTGTCTTTGATGTAACTTGTGTAACTTTTTAAATTGTGTGATGAACGAACGTTTTTTGTTATGGATAGTTAAAGTTTAAATCATGACGAGAAAGTGTTTAATGAATAAATAAATAACAGCCACATGAAACGATGTATGGTTTTTACGTACCACTTCCCTTTCAAGGGTTTTATGAGTGACCATATTTGTGTAATTTATCAGTGGTATTATTTAAAAGCAGGAAAATCACAATGGTGAGTGAAACAGCGAGTCTTGGCGTCTCTGAGCCCTTACTGGCCAGAAACTGTTCTTACCGCGTGTTTTCTACTGATTGTGTTGCCCACTAAAGCAGTTAAAGTAGTTGACAAGAAATTAATAACTTGTTTAATGAAACCATGCTAATAAATAAATTAATCGTGATTAAGCGAAATTATTTGGTATGAGTAAGGCACACTGATGTTTCAAAATTGAAGTTTCGCTTTTACTTTGAAAAGTGGCCTTGTAAATATTTTGCTGCTGGTCAACCGCTCTATCTCCATTCAGTACACCGCGACGTTTGTGTAGTTTGGTGTCTGAAATACTCGTATGATCATATATTCATAAACACTCGTATTCTTTTTATTTAACGACTGATCGTTTTTGAGGTCGATTTGAAGGTGATTTAATAGAAATTGTTTTAACATCTTGTCAAATACACATCTTGTTTTGTTTTGGGTTGATCGGACGCACACCGGCATATTTCTGTATTGATGTGTTTACATTTTAAGTAATTTCATCACTGTGAGACTACTTCAATGTGACGTGAATACATTTATAATTATAATGGATTCATAGTATAATGTTTTATATGTCAAAAATCAATACGCTGTTTTCTAGTTGTTTAGCATTATTGGCTAGGTTATTGGTTTATTTAATTGGCTGGTACACTTTCAGAATTAGACTTTTTGAATTATTAATGTACCGATGATTTTCTCCATTAAAAAGTTTCTGTAGCTTGGCGATTTATTAATAATAAGTTTAGCCATGGTCGTGAAAAGTGAATGTTTCTTGTAGTTCAGTATGTGCATCAGTTGCTCATTTTAAAACCACTATTTATGTAATATTTGTCCCTTCTAGCTAAATATAAAAACAACTAAAAAGATACATTATTCTCGTTAGTCATAGAAAGGTTGGCCTAACGGTGAGCAGGGTTTCAGTACATTTCTTTATTTTGTCTCGTTAATGTGGATCTGAATGTTTGAACTTTTAAAGGTGTATTTAACATTTTTTTCTCCGATTTGTGACTCTTTATGCCTGTTTAGTTTGGAAACTATTCTGCTTCAGACCACAACCTGGTTGGTCGATTATTGGCATGTATATATTTGAATGTAGTCTACATTTGTTCCTTGCAATTATAATGTTTATTGTCGAAATAAATAGCAGTTTTGGATATTCCGGGCTCGATGTTGCATTCAACAATCATTGAGAAACGTTAAAATAATACAAACCTAATTTTATAAAAACTTAATTAAATTACCTTATACTTAATTTAGTTAAAATGTATGCACATTGGTTTATTACCAGTGTGCATACATATTACTTGTACGTGAATAGTATTTGTAATAATCTGTATTGGTGTATTTAATACTTCACAAAATTATTCATTAGTAACATACATTTTGCAGTGTTTTTAGTGTTTTTTTTTCCAATTTATTAATTTCTGTTATCTGAGCTATAGAGAGGCTTTTGCGTATATTGTTTTGTTAAGTAAGTTTTCTTGTACTTCAGATTATAGACTGGGGTTTGGACACTAAATTAGTTAATCCCAATATTATGTGACAATACAATAGACTGCCATCTTGTCATTAGTATTATATTGAATTAAAATCTAAAAGTGCATTTTTTTATTTGTCAGTGCAGACAACACTATCCCAAAAAAAGTATTTTATTGCCTTTTTAATTAGCTGTTTTAGCACAACCATTGTTGTGGTGAATCATGAAAGGCTTATGGCTTTTGTCCTTTAAGTGACATTTTTAAGAGAATGTTTGTGTGGGACAGTCACTTCATTGTACTTTGTAATTAATGTTTTACTTTGTAATTAATGTCTGCAACATATTTTAAAAAGTAATAATGTGCCGTTAAATATGTTGTATCTACAGACCTTTGATAATTGTTTATCTGGTCTAGACCCTGAATCATAAAGCAACCTTCTAATGTGAGTGTATTTTTATAGAATATGTTTCAGGTGTTAAGTTCTAATTTGGTTGATTATATACGAAATATAGTCATCATTGAAAACGCTCATTCTTTTATAATTCTATAGAGCAGTTTTAACTATAAACACGAAGATATTCATTAATGTTTAATTTCATTTACACTTTCAAGCCAACAAATTATTTGAATAATGTAATTTGTTGCAGATGGGTGAAGCAGCATTTCCATCTCCTACAGCTGAAATGGCTGAAATAAACCGCATCCATTATGAACTACAATACACAGAGGGCATCAGCCAGCGAATGAGAGTGCCTGAGATGCTAAAAGTTGCACCATACACCCCAGATGAAATGGATGTCAGCACAGCTCCAGAGGCACTGCACCCTGCCATGATGCACGTTCCTGACAGGATTGTAGTGTCAGGTTAGTTCAGAGCACCTACTACTTCTATCAGCCAAGAGAAGCATGAACCTTATATATTATTTGGGGTTCTGTAAAAAGTGTTTTAACATGTTTTAAAAAACATTTTACATGTTTTGCACGTTTTTCTAACAACATAAAACAAGACTATACACGACAAGATGGTTCTCAAAGCTGTTGTTTTTCTTTTATATTTTTGTGTTCAATGCAAAGTGAGTATTTTACTTAAGTTAGCAAGAGTATTTTAGAATTAATCGGAATTTTAACTGCCAGCCAATGTAGAGAGGTCAAAATGCCAGTTATTCGAAGAATTTTTTTTTGTTTTTTTCTTATTTTTAAGATATTATGAATGTCAAAGAAAGCAACATATATGTGTATGTAAAGCAACTCTCATAGTAATGTATTAAACGAATTTCTTTTACATCCGAGCAGCAATTAGTTACAATTACAGAGACTGTGTTTAGGTTTAGCACCTGGTTAAACCTAATATATAGATATATTCAGTCTTTGGTCCTACAAGTAATACATCTTTTTTCTAGATGTTGAGTAAAGTCAGTTACATGACATCTATTTTTTACATCCCTACATCTGAATTACACAGTCCTTAGTCTTACTGATAGTATGTACAGCTGTGTCATTTGCATGACAGTAAAAGTTGATGACAGTATACAAAGTATAAAATATGTCCCAATACTGAGCGCATACGGGTAAAATAACTAGGTTATGGTCTTACCATGCATTATAAAGGCATTATAAAATTAAGGCTTATGTTGTTTTTATTCAGTTTTATAAATACAAATAAGTATCTGTGTATATTAATAGACTTATTGTAAGCGTCACGGACAAAACATATGAGATCATTTATTTACTATCCTTTATTATAAGAACATAAATACTTTACTAGAAACTTTATGCTATTTGTGGAAGAATCCTCATTAGCAGTAATGCAGTCAAACTAAGTATATAGACAGGTAGGTATTACTTATTTGCATAACTAAAAACAGAATCATTACAGCCTACATATTTAAGACACTGATGCTCATAATTATTTTATACTGGAATGTATTTATTTTGTAAAGATTATTTTAGCTTTAACAGTGCAAAGAGAGAAAAGAGATTTTGGCATGCGCAGACCGATTTATGCAGCGGTTTTGCGTATTTTGCATACCAGTAATTTTCTCAATTATTTATATAAATCTGCCCAAGTATTCAGAAACGTGCACTACTTACGGCGAATGTCGAACTTTCGGACTTGTGTTCTGTTCCCGGTTACTCTTTTGTTTCCTTTTTTTGCCCTTTATAATAAAACCTTTCGGTTTTATCTGCAAGCATTATCGTCAATGCATGCGTTTCGACTTAATTATTAATTTTTTCGCCACTAATTCTAAAGCATACATTGACCTTAAACTACATTTTTCACAATGCACGTTTGTTTCCCACCCAGTGACTGCATTCCAGCACTAGATTTCACTGTAGCCTCTTCGATATAATTTTATATATTTTACAAATATTGTTCCCAAAATTTCCAGCAAAAGAAAAATTGATACAGATGGAAAAGGGCGAAGGTGGATACATGCTTGTGCTTCAAGGAGAAAAACTGATATGTCTTTTGTGCAATGAAGCGGTGGCAATTGTCGTAATACAATTTACGTCAGCACTTGATAACAAATATTAGGCTGAGTATGACAAAGTTAGCCTTTAACAAATTAACAGGATTTATGTTATGTTAACAGAGCATCAAGCAAAAATATTTTTACATCTTTTCTAACTATGTATAAGTTGACTAAGTAATAAATTCATTTTCAATTCAAGTTATTAAACATTAAGGAGAACTTACATTTATTCTGCATTACTTTGGTTACATTTAGTTACATTTATACTGCCTTACATCTGGTCCTTTGAGGACAACCATTATGCTGATGTGGCCCTCTAAGAAAATCAGTTTGAATTGAACATATAATTACAAAAAAACAACAAATCTATATACTGATACATATTTTAGTTATTTTGACAGGATCCTTTAGCTTTTACAACTTCGGACAAAAGTTTTTGGTAAATACTCACAAGCTTCTTACACCAATTGAAATATTTACAATTGCAAAAACCTATAGATCAGTGATGTTTGATGGCTTCCATGCTGCAACTGCCTTATTTAAAGGAAATTGTATTTAAATCTGGGGATCGAGGGGCATTCCAAGAGGTTGTAGGACATTTTTTTTCAACTAAGCTTTAGATCATTATCTGTAAGTCCAATCATCACCAAGTTTTAATTTATCACTTTCATATTTAAACAGCCCCACGTGCCACATGCCCTATCTCCATGCTTGACTCTAGGGAAGGTATTCATCTGGTCATAAGCTTGGCCTTTCACACATTAGACATAATGCTGTTCTGTGTGTCGAAACATTTATACAGTGGAATCGACCACAATCCGTTCCGATAGGTCGGTCGGTATCCGAAATGTTCACTATTCGAAACACATTTCTCCATAAGAAATAAAGGAAATGTAAATATGTATAACTGTTTCGACACAGAACAGCATTATGTCTAATGTGTGAAAGGCCAAGCCCAGCCCCAGTTCACTCGCTAATATATGAAAATTGCACATATACAGATATACAGGAATGTTTTTAAAATGAGAACAGTTATAATACAGTACACATGGAGTTGAATAAACATAAAAAGCATTTAAACATAAGAAAACATTTAGTAAACAAGATCAAATGTACCGTTTTGACTGCGGTGGGACGGGGGTGGGGTGGCATCCCGCTCCATGAGAACGTCAGTCATTGTAAAATCGGGAGTACCTTCCCTTATCGGACACTTTCAGATTAAAAACGTGTCTAGTGTATGTTGTTCACTTCCACCTGTCGTATTTCAGCTGTGATAACTGACAAACGTACAACTTGTTCAAACTTAGAAATCATGACTTTCAGTTCAGCTGTTGGCCACTGTATTTCCACTTCGCTGCGACTATTGTTCTGAATCTTCTTTAGAATCATGATGGAGGATTTTATTATTAAAATAAAGCACAAAAAATACTGAATTATTAGAATATGAAAAGATAAAGAGAACCGATTGTAACTGTATTAAGCATAAATGACACTCGGTCAGAGATGCGGGTCACGTGGTGATGACGTAGTTGATGTAGTGACGTTCGGTATCCAAAATTTAGATTGTTATCCGGAGCAAATTTTTTGCGAAATGGTTGGTTGTTATCAGAATTGGACGCTATCGGGGGGGGTTAACCGAGGTTCCACTGTATAATAAATTTTTGAATCCATAAATTTAATCAGAAAGCCAAATAGCCATAACTTTTTGTCAGTTGTGCATATATCTTACCACGATGAGATGAGATTTGTTTTACTATCCTACCTGAAAAGTTCATTTTCATGAGAAGCATATTGACCATTTCCCTCACATGCTGTCTATTGTAGATGTCTGGAATCAACAGTATGCATCTGTAATACTGAAAAAAACAGATACAGAGTAACAGCCTTTAAAAAAATCACACACAATGCATTCTATAATGACCTTGTATTTTTTAACTGCATTCATTCAGAACATACCTTCAAGTCTTTAAGAGAGACTTCTAATAGTTTCTGAATGGCATATGAAAAGATGGTCTCCAGGTCTGCTAGGACAGAAGTTAGAGAGCCTCCAGGTCCAGAGTGGACATTCAGTTGACCATGGCTGATAGGCCAGTGGAGGCTGTAGCAGTCTGTGGGGTTTACATATAATGCCTGGGTTATAAAAAAAAAAAAAGTAGAAAAAAATGTTAAAAATAAATAAGCAAGCAAAGAACTACAGTGCACACACACACTCATGAATATAATTTTGCCCATAATGATTTGTTCTTTTGTGTATTTATAATATCAATGTTGTAAAAAATTTAAACAAAAGGTTATACAAAACAAGGCAGTAAAACACGTCTGTAGAGAATAAAATCAGTGGCCTGGATTGGGACTCATATCTAGGACTAAATGCTGATTTATACTTCTTTGTCGGTCTGAAAACGCCGTCACCTCAACTACCATGTTTTCCTTTTATAGTTCAGCATCAAGTTCATATGCACTGAATTATTTATTCACCTTCATTAATCCAGAGGGGCATCAGGTTTTGGAGGGTTCTGTCATTCGTGTTTGCCCTACGGTTTTAGCCATGAACGAGAAAGATTTTAACTTATTGATAATAAAAGACAAATATTTGTTTGCTCGATTATTCCTATCATGTTTTTACACGTTTAGTTAACACCCATGACCGTCATTCATTAGTCTAGTCACATTATTCATTACGTACATCATAAACACAATTATAGACAATTTTGTATTTTTTATCAAATTCAGGACTTTTTTCTTTGAGGCGAAAGTGCTAATCACAAAGCCACCATGCTGCCCGAACAACAAATGCTTTTAAAAATTTTAAACCTATTTGAATGACAATTAAGAGAAAATATATCAACTATAAACAGAACATGTTGTTGAGCCCTCACCTCATCTCCAACCAAGTAATCCGGCTGGAAACTGGTATTAGTATATTTGACCCTTGAGTTAGAGTCCAAAACAGTCGGACGAACTTCTCTGTTGTACAGTCTAGCCTGTTAATACACGACATGTTCAGAATTTAAACCAGACAACTAAACTACTAAGAAATTTATTGACAATGGCATATAGACAAAGTGAACCTGTTCAGCGGACACCGGCGTTCTTCTGGCCCCGTTAGACATCTTCTTAGACCAAATGGCCTGGTCCACCATCTTCAGACCATTCTGCCTCTGCTCACCACTTTCTGGTGTCTAACGAGTAAAGTGTTGTAAAGCTGAAACAATCCAAGTTTTAGAGCCAAAACAAAGTTTATGACCAAAGTACACTTACATTCAGCCCTTTACGCGCAAGCCAAAGATCATCATAACAAGCTTGACTGGGTTGTTTATGCCTGCGAGCAATGACATTCGGAAGACTAAGAGGAAGAGTATCTGTAGCTCGACCTATGCGAAGGGTTTGTGATCCTGGATTGATGACAATAACTAAGTTGATCCGAATTTGCTGAATGAGGAGACAAAATGTTTACATAAGCCCATGTTAAAATGTTATAAATCATCATAATGATAACTGAGTAAAAAACAGATACAACTAAACACACTGGGTGAAAATGCTATTTTATTAATGCACTAAAAAGCCAATACACTTTTTGTTCCTTTTAAAACCAACAAATGGGCAAATTACGTTCGGGCGTGTTTATTAGTTTGAGGTGTGTGTGTGTGTATATATATATTCGTTTATCGTCCATTTTCCCAGGACGTTAATGTTTGGAGCAGTTTTTCCGTCCGGATGCCCTTCCTGGTGACAACCACCAGTAAGTGGGGACTTGTGAGACTACTGGACAATTTCACATTTCCATCAACCTAGTGCATGTTCTTGGACTGTGGGAGGAAACCGGTTGTTTAAGTTGTGTTAACACTTGTGTAATATATATTTTGTGTCAGGATCGCAACAAATTAAGGTAATATTCTGGAAATGAAATTATCCATGCCATGTATATATCATGAAACTTGAAATAAAGACTTTACATTAAAAACTAATTCTAAAAGCTGAATGAATATAAACAATGTTTATCAAACTCCTTTACATTCCTGCCATTTGACTTAAATCATAAACGTGTTTACTAGCTGGGTTTTTTGGACACTTTTTCTGGACACTACAGATTATCTGTTAAATCTAACTGTTCGGTGCAACGCAATAAAAAGCATGACCATTCTGTAAATCACATTCGGTGTAATTATTTGGCTAGTTAGCTTACCTCTTGTAAAATATCTGGAATAGCAGGGGGAACTATAGGTCTTTTAACTCCTCTCTGTTCTTTTTCTTTCTCCTTTTCTCGATCTTTTTCGTTTTCATTTTCTTGTTCTCGCTCAGCTTGGGTCATGATCGCGAACTACCATCCGCAGACCACATCCACTTCTTCCTCAGTGCCGAGTGCAGTGGTGAACAACAATAGCGTGAGCGCGCACAGCGCCACCTTGATACGGAAGCTGTTCAAATATTTACTTTTTTCAACGATTCGGTGGACTGGGCCAAAAAATCGGCCCTGGCATTGTAGGTTTAGACCGGCCCTTCATAATTAGTGAGGCACAACCGACTTGTAGTTTATGTATGTGGGTTTACAGAGTGTTACAGTGCACCATGGAAAAAACCTTATTTAAAAAAACACTGGTTAAAGTCATTTGGATTCAATCTTAGCATTATTATATCACAATCATAAATAACAATCTTACCATGTCAATATCCAACACAATAATTACCAAAAATATTTTTATCATGGCAACTTTAAAAATTGCCGTGAGAATCCACATCATCATTTTAAATATAAAAAATTTAGAGCCAATTTTTGTAATTTATTAATATCATCTATAATATTTAACTTCAGATTTTCTCTGAATTGGGAGCTCAATTCTATTTCTTTAGGTTAAAGGTCCTTGTCTTCATTTGGGCATACAGTTTGCTAATCTTACTTTAATAATTTTTCTACACTTACTTTAGTCATGCTTAAATTGCAAAACTTTTACTTATGATTTATTAGTATTAAAATCTGTTTTTTCCACTAGTTTGAGTGCTTTTTAAAACATGTTGAACCACAACAAAGAGGCAACAAATTGAAACTATTATGCAGCCTTTCAACACACTTAAATATCTAAAATGTTAGGATGTAGCCTAAAGTGGACACTTTCTGCTCGTCCAACATTTCTCAACCTTGACCGTTTGCTATTTTATCAGAATAAGGGGGCTGCCAGATTTTGTGAAGCATGGAAATACCAATTAATATTGATACTAATCAATCGCCATTGTTCATCATTCTCATGTAATAAATCTAACACTACCTCCATCCATTCAAAGTCCCTGTGTTATCATAACACAACCTCTATCACCTCAAAGTCCCTGTGTAATCCTAACACTACCTCTATCACCTCAGTCCCTGTGTTATCCTAACTTTACCTCCATTACCTCAGTCCCTGTGTTATCCTAACACTACCTCCATCACCTCAAAGTCCTTGTGTTATCCTAACACTACCTCCATCACCTCAAAGTCCCTGTGTTATCCTAACACTACCTCCATCACCTCAAATTCCCTGTATTATTCTAACATTATTACCTGCTTATGTACTTTACTTTCCCGCTCAGTCTCGGTTTCTCTGTTACCTGCATCTCTGGCTGCTGCTGTTTTTCCGTCCAGAGAACGCGGATGATACAGCAGAGAACATGTCTGTGATTTTTACACAGTTTGTAGCTTCTACAGTGAGACTCTTAATTTCTTTTCTCGTAATTTATCTGCACCTCCTTTCTGCCGCTTCTGTTGTTCCATGCTGCCTCTCCTTTAGCATTCACGATAAACGTAGCGGGAGTTACAGCGGGCCACGCAGTGAAAGGGTTGGGCCGTTTTCGTCCTATATTCTGACTGCATATGGTTGTACCATAATGTTTATAATTTTTCGTTTATGAACTAAAATTTGCTGTTCCTCAAGCTCACAACCAGCCAAGAAATCACTGCATTTTTGCAGAACATATCATGCCATGGATGGATCTTCCAACACTTATCCTCCTCTTGCCTCTTTGACAAATCATTGTTGTCTGCCAGCATGGTCTGAAAACATTTGCATATTATGTTATCTGCCATGATGGAAGACCTTGTGTTATTTTCTCAGTATGATTTCCAGACATTTGGCAAAGAATCATGTGCAGGAAATTATTAAAAACATTTTGTTAGTGATTTATTTCATTTATAGTTAATTTAAGCTTTTATTAATTCAAATGTGCGAACAACAAATAATATAATGTTTAAACATAATTAAAAACAATTAATTAATTGAATTACAAATAATTTTTAGGGTCCGAGCCCACATAAGCATAAAAAGAAACGAAAAGGCAGAAAAATATGCAAAGCTAGCGACAGGTACATAGAAGTAGATCTTAAATATAGTAAAATGGAAACAGCATTGCAAAGGAAAAAAATAACGGGAAATGGTAAACGATATGGGATTCAACACTAACAGGAATATTTTTTTGTTTTGTTGAAAGAGTTGGGAAAGGTAGTAAAGAAAAGCAGAAATATGAAGGGGAAGTATTTTCAAGATTGAGATCTGGTCATACAGAATTAATTACAGCAACTGAAAGTATTAGAAAAATTTCAAGTAGATATCAGTTTTATTTAAATTTTTTATTTTTAAAACACACAAGTATCATTAAAACAGTTTTATACTTCTCCAGTTCGGGTAGTGTAGTTCCTGTACTGTACAAAAAGGTTAGTTGCCAACTGCGATAGAAAGAATATATTGCTAGATATTGAACTAGTGCACTGTAAAAAATCCAACTTAACCAAAGTTGTAATGACTATTTTTATTAAGTAGATTGAGCAAAAATCCCGTGCAAAAGTCGAATTAGCAAAACATTTTCAGTTTCTTGACCTCACCCAAGGCTTTGTTAAAAAACTAAAGATTATAAGTCGGATGAACAATAAATTATGAGTTTATTTATTAATCATCTAACAACGTCATATGTCAGAAGTACGGTTGAAAGCTCATTTGGCTGACATCATCCGGGTCCTGGCGGAGTTCCAGAATGTTCCAGCTAATTTGAGGGAGCTACAATTAGCAGTTTTACAAACTTCACAGCGTTAAAACAGTAAGTGCTAAAATATTTTAGATATATTAATATTTTCTTGTGAATATAGCTGTTTTATTCATGTATGTGAGTTACATTTTGCTAGGTTTTGTAGTCGACATTCAAAATTGTTAATTGTGTCTGTACATACAGTGTTACGATCTAGAACCAAAGAGTAAAAAATGAGTCGTAAAAAGGAACACAGGATCCCAAGATGTGGATACAAAAGCTAATATTTTATTTATAAATTTATGAGGAAATTTCTTTTTGTTTGTTCCCGACTACAGCGGGCTCAGTGTACGACCGAGATCAATGGCGCCGACCCAATCACGT